>JAQZBX010074974.1:0-14665 GCA_029593785.1 Cabassous unicinctus
TTCCTCTTGGCTGTAATGGCCTATGACTGCTTCATGACAATCAGTCACCTCCTGCGCTACACGGTATTCATGAACTCACATCTCTGTGTTCTGCAGTTTCTGAGGTCCTGGGCCATGACTGTTATACTATCTTGTTTACAGGGGTTAATGGTGTTATGGCTCTTTATTTGAACACACATGGAAATTCCCCACTTCTTCTGTGAACTTTGTCAGATAGGCCAACTTGCCTGTTCTGACACCTGCTTCAATTTCTTGTGGTATATTTTATAGAAGGAGTGCTGGAAGTGGGTCCCCTAGCTGGGATCATTTTCTTTTACTCTAAGATGGTTTCCTCTATAAATGCAATCTCATCAGCTCAGATGAAGTATAAAGCATGGTTTACCTGTGCAACTCACCTCTTGATGGTCTTAATTTATTGTATGTGCAGAGATGTGTACCTCAGTCCACTGATTCACACAACACCATTCTTGTGCAACAGCCTCCATGATGTACACTGAGATAAAACACATGCTGAACCACTGCATCTACAATCTGGGAATAAAAATATAAATGGAGTTCTGAAAATGCTTTGGGAGGAAATATTGCAAAGTATCATTTTTCCTGTTGTTGCTGAAAGGATGGTTTTAGCATCTCTCAAACCCTCAGAGCTAGAAATTTGATTTCTTTGCTCAGATTACAGATGTAGAACTGCCTGGAGTCAAGATGATTTCAAATATGTTGAAGTAAAATTTTAAATCATGCATTGTGTTACTAGAGCAACTTTTTATTTTTGATAATGAAAATTTTCTCCCTGAAGTATGTAAGCTTCATGTCCATGTTTAAGAGTTGATTTATTGGAATACAGGAATTGGTTGCCTTTTCCATATTATTTTATTGGATCGCCTTTTACTTTCAGGGCTGCCTATGATTATGGCTCCTTGCGTCCCTCTGAATAAAATATCTGCCCTTTTTCAAAACCATGGCATGTGTTTTAAAGAGTAGGCAATTTACAATCTAGCTATTTATTCTACCATTCATTTCTTTTTTTTTTCATATTATTATTTTTATTATATTTTTATTTTTAAAGAAGCTTTAGATTACATAAATGTTACATCAAAAATATAGGGTATTCCCATATGCCAAACTTCCTCCCACTCCCACACTTTCCCACATTAACAATGTCCATCAATACTGTGATATATTTGTTACAATTGATGAACACATATTGGAGCATTACTACTAACCATGGACTATAGTTTACATTACATTTTACACTCTGTCCCACACAATTTTGTAGGTTATGAAAAATATATATAATGACTTGTATCCGTCATTGCAATGTCATGCAGGACAATTCCAATGGCCTGAAAATGCCCCCATATTACACATATTCTTCCCTCTCCCTCCCCTCAGAAACTTTTGTGGCCACTACCTTTATATCAATGGCAAAATTTTTTCCATTACTATAATAATAAAAAGTCTGTAATAGAATAATAATAAGTCTACCTTTGTTTATTGTTCATTTCCTAATCTTGAGGATTTGGGGATGGTGATGCCCACTCTCTTTCTAACTGAGACGGGGCTTAGGTCCCGTGAGACAGATGGATGGAACTATCTTGCTTGCAGTTGCAGACACTCTTTGTTCCTTGGGGTAGGTGTTGCCCATCATCATCTCCTTGTTAGTTGTCCTGGTTGAGTCCAATAAACTGGAGAGTAGATGTTGCCACTCTGCTGAAATTCAGGGCTTAACTGGTATATGGATGGACCAAAGATTTAAGTGTCTGGGATACATATTTATCAAGTATAGTGCTAATAATAGCTTCAAATACAAGGGCCAGAAAGCCATGTGTAGAGAGAGTATAAATGAGTCTAACTCTGTTATACTGTGGAGCATAAATTCGAGTAAGGCCCACTGACAGGGTGTCAAATTCCTGAGCTTGTCTGCCCTTCTTGTAGTGTCTGGATGTCTGTTGAGCCCTCAGGAGCCCCGCTGTTTGAGGTACTGTTTACTGTGGCTCTCAATGAGATCCTGTTGTGACTTGCATAAGCATAACTTCTGGAATGACCCCCAACTCACATTTTTTTAATTAAAAAAATATATTGAAGTATATCACTCATAGATAAGCAGCTATAAACCATAAGTGTATAGTAAAAGTTGTGCACTTACATAACAAACATCCATAACATCATACAGGGCTCTCATAACACCCCAGCATCAATACTTTGCATTGTTGTGAAACATTTTTAACAAATGATGAAAGAACATCCTCAGAATATGACTACAAATCAAAGTTCATTAAATTTGGTGTATTTTTTCCCAACCCACTCTATATTTGTATCATTTATATATGAATATGCATAAAAATAAGTGTCTAGTAAAAGTTGTGAAGACAAAAACAAACATGCATATCATCATACAAGGGTTCCATGCATCAACCCAACACCAACACCTTGCCTTGTTGTTTGACATTTATTACAAATTTTGAAAGAACATCATCAAAATCTTATGCTAA
The DNA here is from genome assembly GCA_029593785.1 of Cabassous unicinctus. NCBI lineage: Eukaryota > Metazoa > Chordata > Mammalia > Cingulata > Chlamyphoridae > Cabassous > Cabassous unicinctus. Next base: position 2,493 of record JAQZBX010074974.1, read on the forward strand.
CTTTAATCCATATTTTACATTCGGTGTATTTTCCCCCAAAGCCACTCTATTATTAGTATTTAAATATAATTTTATTATGGGAATTTTGAACTTACATTACAATCATGCACATGTGTAGAATTCCCATACAACACTCCTTCATCAACACACTACAGCATGGTGGAATATTTCTTACAGATTATGGGATAATATCATCAGTCTATTACCACCTACCATGGTCCATAGTGTACGATTGGTACATATTTTCCATATTCCCCCATTAGCAACATGGTACATCTTTGCATAGATGCATGAATATTACATTATTGCTGTTAACCACAGTCCATAGGTCACTCCAGTTGTATTTTTCCAATGCTTCTCTACATTCTCACCCCTGTACATTAGTGACATACATCTGCTCTAGCTCACAGAAAAAACTCTTACATCTGTACCATTAACCACAATTTTCATCCACCTCTGGGTTCATTGTGTTATTCAGTACTCAGATTATTCTCCAGCTTTCTTTCAATTGACATTTACATTTCTAGATGACCCTTTCCAGGCATATTCCCATTTATATATTAGCAGTTACTCCCTATAGCATGTTACCATAGATTCTATGGTAACATTAACATAATTAACTTTTACAGTAAAGTTAATTAAACTTCTACATAGATTAAGCATCAGTAATCCTTCTCAGACATCCTCTTATCTCCTTCAAGAATCCACATCCTACTACCAGGTCTTGAAAATGTTTTACTACATTTTCTACTAGAAATTTTATTGTTCTTTCTTTTATATTTAGATATTTGATCCATTTTGAGTAGATTTTTGTATTAAGTATGAGATACCTCTTTCTTTCTTTTGGCTATGGATATCCAGTTCTCCCAGCCCTATTTGTTGAATGGATTGTTATATCCAAGCTGGGTGGGTTTGCTAGCTTGTCAAAAATCACTTGACCATAGATGTGACGGTCTGTTTCTGAACCATCAATTTGGTTCCATTGATCTATGTGTATATGTTTATGCCAATACCATGCTATTTTTTTTACCACTGTAGCAAGGTTATATGATTTAAAATCCAGAAGTGAGAGTCCTCCAAATTCACATTTCCTTTTTAAGATATTTCTGTTTATTCAGGACCCCTTACCTTTCCAAATAATTTTGATAATTGTGTGTTCCTTTTGTTTAAAAATGCTAGTGAAATTTTTATCTGGATTGCATTGAATCTGTATATCAATCTGGGTAGAATTGACATCTTTTTGATGCTTAGTCTTCCAAACTATGAGCATGGAATGTTCTTCCAATCATTTGAGTCTTATTTGAATTATTTTAAAAATGCATTGTAGTTTTTTGAATACAAATGCCTTACATCCTTGGTTAAGTTTGTTCCTAAATATTTGATTCTTTTAGTTGCTATTGTAAATGGAATATTTTCCACTGAATTCCTCCTCAGATTGCACAGTATTCATGTCTTTTAAAGTTTATTTCATCTGAAATAAGTATAGCTACTCTGCCTTTTAATTTTTTGTTATGACATGTGTAGAATATCTTTTTTGAGACTTTCACTTTCAATCTATTGGTATCTTTGTGTCTAAGGTTAGTTTCTTCGAGGCAGCATATAGATTGCTCATATTTTCTTATCTATACTGCCAATCAGTGTCTTTTTGTTTTGTTTTGTTTTAGTTAGGCCAATAAAAAGAATTTATTGGGTAATGGGGGAAAATAATTGAGTTTGCTGAGAAATGAGAGAGAAAGATCGAAATACACACTGATAATCGGTGCAGGTTCCTGTAGTCAGAGAGAGTAATCCGGCTTATGTGATTACCTTTATTAAACTATTTATTATCTCTACCTTTGCTAATGCTAAGGGGAGGGGCAGCAGCTGTTATTAGCTACACCACCAATGGTGAGGACACTTTGGAATATTCAAGGCCAGTGGGACATCTGAGAATGATAACAGGGACCTCCAGGTTAAGGTCAAGTTCTCGGTGTGGACTTTTAGCCTTGTTGTCTCTTGGCCATGTTGTCTGTTAGCCATGTTGTCTGTCAGTCATGTTGTCTGTTGTTCACTTTGTGGCTCTTCTTTTCCTTGTTTCCCTGTACTAACCTGCCTCAACTCTCCCCTCAGGGATTTCATGCCCTTATTCTTAAGATGATGCTGAGGAGCAATGGTCATTCTTCTGTAGTTACTTTCTGCTGGTTAGGGCAGTAGTTCCCACCAGACAAGGTGTAAACCTCTCTGGCTATTTTACTTAGGTCAAGACAAGACAGGTCCAACACTGTGGTTGGAACTGGATGAAATCCCCACATTACTAATAAGGTGCTGATTCTGAAAGGAAAAAAAAAACCACTTATTTAGAATTTTGAAGATTCCTATAAAAGGATAAAGGAAATGGAAGGAAGTGGGCCCGAAGTGATGGCTACTATTACATACTGTACCATAAGAGTGAGAGAGCTCTGGTGCTTTCAGAGGCTGCATCCTTCCAAAAAGGGAAACAGCATTCTTCCTTGAGTTATTTTATGCTGTTGTTTAACACTGGGGAAAGATTATGGTAGACTTGCTGGGTTTGGATATAAATTGCCAACCCCAGTTCCAACAGCAGTGGTTGTACTTAGGACAGCTAGGAGAGGTATCGAGAGGCACTGCCCTAGACATAAACTCACAAAGGCAGTATAGGCAACAAGACAAGCATATGGCAAACAAAATAAAATGTGCTTAAGAGAGCCATTACTTTATCTTATAGGAACATTCATTAACTACTTAGAAAATGAATTATGTTTACCAGGACTTTTAACATGTTCAATATCCCTCTTCATATGATTTAGAATAGAAAAGGTATCATAATCATGAAGCATATATTTAGAATAGAAAAGATATATGTACAGCACTTAATACTAATCAAGGTGCAATTTCCTCTTTGTTCTGCAATTAATAGATCTAAGTTCTAGGTTTGAAATACTATACATATTATCTCTCCAAGAGAGCAAGCCATAATGCCAAATGTGTTGGTTTAAGTTCTACTCACAGTACTCAGGTAATTGTTTTTCCATCTGGTATGTTCTTCACACATCCAGTCTGCTGCAACACAGTTGATACTAGAGAGAGCCTAAGAAGGTAAGCACTGCTCTGGAGTATACTGTCTTTTGACACTATGAAACAGAGCTAATCTGGAAGCAATATCCATTGTACATATTGAGCCATCAACAGCTGTTGCAGGAGTCTGACACTGAAACATACTCTCCATCCACTTCAGGAGCATGTTCAGAGATGTTGTAGATACATTTATTTTTTTAGGGGTCAGTTATCAACCTAGCCAATAACTCAAATGAAGACACAAAATGCAAGGTATGGAAGGCCTGGCTTGAATATACAAGAGAGTTGGCAATACTGAAATCTATCTCTTAATCTTTATATACTTTCTAAACACTGCCAATGCAATGCATATCATATCAAATGGACTTAACTATTCAGCAGTTTGTTTTTCACTTTCACACTTTTACCATGATAATGTTAATTGACAGGTTTTTTACTTTATCAGTACAGGATAAACCACTTTCTCAATTATTTTATGAAAACTGAAGATTCCCGATGGAATCAAGATTATCTTTCCTTATCACCACTTAAACATGCACATTGAGGTGGCCTCTGACGGGTTTCCCTGTTTTGAAGTTACTTTTTGTTATTAATATCAATCTAGGTTTCTAATGAATAATGGCTTCCTGGAATTAGCCAATTATAATAAATAATTTAATTTATATGGTGCTTTTACAAACTCCTTTTAATTAACTATAACTACATAGACTGGTTACTTTACCTTAAAATAAGCTTATTAAATTACAATTAGCCACTCAAGCAATGAAGTTTACTCTATCCTTTTAAGAGAGAACAAGTCTATATTTCCTTCTTTAACTTAATTTCTTTAGAAATGAACTTACAATTTTTGCCATCTTGAAAAATTAATATTATAAGGTTGATTTATTTAATGTGTATTTTATAAACCTAGAGAAATTACACCAGAGCTAATTAAATTTGAAATTCTTATAGTTTATGCAGGGAATGTTCTTTTTCCTTCCTTTTCCAGAGGCTTAAATCAACTTTTTAAATAAAGCTTTAAATCTGTGAACTATCTTAAAAACATGCTGACTGCTAGTTTCTAGAATATATTTCAATTACTTAATTTGTTTTAATTTTAATTTAGAGAAGATCTTCCCATAGCTTTCATGAAATTTTCATTTACTTACTGATATTTGGTAATAAGATTATCAACCACCCTTATTTTAAGGCTGTTAAAATGTTTAAATTGGGGAATTACAGGACAAATTGCTTCTTCATTCCCCAGCCTAAAATAGAGAGTTTTAATCTGTCACACCTAGCCCCTCCATCAGAGATATTGCAAAGACAAGTCCCTGGGAGATGGGTAGGTCAAAAAGGTTAGGAAAAACATTTTCCCTTTCCCAATAGTTTCTATATTCAGACATTTATAGGACTTTTCCATCCTGCTTAGCCTAATTTGGGTGCCAGGAATATTCATTCACATATATAACTATATTTTTAATTTTTAACAATTTTAATAGAGCTCATTTAAGAATTTTCATTTGTGAATTTGATATTACTATCCCAATGTATGAATGAGGCAGGATGGTTTAGGGAATGAGAAAAACCTGGGAGAAAAACATGGCCATGGAATTCCACTTGGAAATCCCCTGAGAGAATGACCCCACAAAATGCTGCTGGAAGAACCCAATGAGAATCCCCTATTTGAAATGAGATTTCATCTGGGATCATGGAAAAGCCCCAGATATTCCCAAGGGAACATATCATTGGGCCCACCAGGGGATATGACCAGTGGGGTAGTCAATCAAAACAGAAAACAACTGGGACCCCTCCATGGAACATTATCAAGGGGAGGAGTAATTAATGGTTTAAAGAGCAACCACACAAGATAAATCAATCTCTCTCTCTCTCTCTCTCTGTTTGTGTGTGTGTGTGCCTGGACCAGCCCACAAGTACACCTGGGGACCCATAATCAGTTATTTTCTCCCATTTCTCTTCTCTTCTCCCATTTCCTTAATAAACTACTGCCCTAACAAACTGGCATGTTCTTAAATTCTTTTATATGACATAGCCAAGAACCTAGCAGAACCTGGCAACATATATTGGCGAGCCAGGCAGGAGAAGTAGGTAATCTTCCTCAATCCCTGTCTAACTATGAATTACAGCCTTTTCAATGTCTTCTTTTGGTTATCCATTTTAAGCAGGTTTTCCTATGGGCTCCCACAGGACATAGCACCCATGCTTGTTACAACTGACCCTAGCTGGGAGGGTGGGGGGACAAGGCAGGGGTGCAAAGAAGCACCCCACTGAGATAGGGGGTCCTGGACCAAGCTCCAGGTGCAGTAGAGTTGCCTTTTCTGGCCTGATGGGGCATATCTGCCCTGAAACCCCAGCTTTTTTTAACAGACACTGGCCCTGCTTCTGCTGCTGGTTGACACCAACTTCCCCTGCAATTGTCTTTCAGCAGTAGCAGTGGTGGCAGAGAGCCAGGAGCCTTGCCAGCCTGCCTTTGTACCAACCACACCTTTCTCCCTGGTCTGGGATGGGGTGAGAAGGTGGTTGTGGGCAGGGCCAAGGTGGGTGAAATGGGGTGGTCTGTGTTCCCATTTCCATGTGGGTCATGAAGCAGGGGCTGTGTCCATAATTCACCTCATCTCTTCATTTAATCTACTATTTTCTACTGCTGAATTTCTCATTTGAAGACTTTTAAATGCATTAGAATATCTTAGAAACTGAAAATGCATTTGCTAGTGGAGATTTGGTCCCATCCATGGTGCAAGGAGGTTGAGTTCCTTCCCTGTCCCTGGGAAGCCCTGACATTGCCTCAGATTGGGGGCTGGAAAAATTTAGCTCTTAATGCTTAATGGGTTCTTAATGTCTAGTTTAGCTGTGAAACTCCCATGTAAGGCCATAACATGAGACTGCTTCAGAAGACCTCGGTAAACATAGGCACAAGAAAAAAAAAGAGAAAATGGGAAAAGGGGGCTACTTAATACAGTCACTTTTTCTATGGAGAATCACATATCTTAGGTGCTTTGGTTGGGGGATAACTGCTCCCAACCTCTCCCACAAACACGACTTGTGTGCTTTGATCTGAATTCTTGGTTCATGTGTCTCCTAAGACATAGTCCAGCCCTGGGAATGCCCAGAAGCAAGAGCTCTGTGATTTCTAGGATGGCAGGAACCAGAGCAGCAACTCCAAATATCCCCCAAGACTTGAGTGGCTCATGTTGGTAAGTTTGGAGGGTAAAAGTTTAGTCAATCTAAGACTCTGGGATGCCAGGTCAGCTGACTAGTACAATTATTTTAGTAGCTTGGTTAAAAATAGTGCCTATTTTCTTCTAGAATAATAAGCATGATTTCTAGCCCTCCAGCAAACTCTTCCTAAGTGTATCTTCTCAGGAATTCGGAAAACTTGCCTACTGATGCTCTATATGGCTTCAGAATGGCTGAGAATGTAATCTGTATGGGACCCAGAAATCCAGTTAAACCTGTGTAAGAGAAAAGGGGAGGAGAGGCAGATTGAGTGCCAGCAACCACATGGTCACTTCTCCTTAAAGAGGAGATGCACCTCAAACTTTCATTAACTCCCTTTTAGAAGCAGGCTTCTCATTTTTTTTTTTTGTCTTTTCAAATGAGGCAATTTATTATAAGTATAAATAAATCTTACTTTTTAAACACATTCACAATAAATTCACAAATCATGTTACTGGAATAAAAATGGGAAAAAAAGGAAAAAGAGCATGTGAGATGGGAGAATTCTGGACATCTTTGGAAAATAGACTATGCCACTATATTATGTGTATGTGTGTTTATTTCTTAACTAAACATCAACAGGCTTCTCATTTTTAAACTCAGTTGTACCAAAGCGGAGTGAATGGGGATCAAGATCCTGGCCATTTACTAAGTCTCTCCTGTAGAATAATGGACCTCCTCATAAGCCATCAATTAAGACTAAAAGTTTCCTAGAAAATCCCAAGGGTATAAAATTCTCTCTTCTGTTTTAATCTGTGGTTAAATTTGTGTTTAACTTTTAAATCTGTGTTTAACTTTGCTAGTCTGCTTGTGCCTAGGAAATAAAATTTGGGTTTTTCCTGTTACAAATTGTATAACAGTAAAAGGAAACTTAAAAATGAAACTTTAAATGGCAATAATATCTTGCAATTACATTTGATGTGTACTCACAAGGGGAATGAGTTCAACTGCTAAAAAAACTTAGCAAAGCTGTTACAAATAAAATTCTTCTGGCTTAATTAATAAATGTGCCCAGTTTGCTGTAAAGTAAAAACTTACTAGAAACTACAACTAAAAGTTAAGATAGTTAAATAAATACTTTTATATTATAAAACAGCAGGATTGTATCTGAAAATGCTATAACTGTGCGGATTTAGCCTAGACTTAAGCTATTGTGATGGTAATCTTTGATTAATATACCTTTGTTTATCATTACTTTAGGTCTAATCATACTCTTGCTTAGGCTAGCTATTGTGATGGTAATTATAAAATAAGTTTACCTTTATTTATGGTTACTTCAGGTCTAGCATCATCCCTTGCCTTTGCTTATGGTTATTTCATGAGAAATCCTGAACCCTATGGCTCAGGAGAGGAGAAACTTGAGACAACTCTGTTTTCTGTCCTTCCACTGGTGTCAATAATCATGCTTTCTCTCATGGCTCCAAATATGGACTAAATTGTTGCCTGGTGGAATTCTTGACCCTCAGGGTTGAACATCCACTCTTCCAGTCCAGCAACCACCAGAGTCCTATTATCTCTAAGGACTGGGAAGTGGGGAAGGCCTTCCAACTTGACTATTGAGATTCTTAAAAACAGCAATTCATGAGAGAAACCCATTTCCCTGAGGCTTCAATGGCTTCAGTGAGTGTGCTTTGGAATTAATGTTTTTCATCCAAGGTCTGCCAAACTCAAAATAGGAAATAAGCAAAGATCTGAAGTAAAGGAAAATTGTATTTTAAAGCATTGGGGACAATTTGTTTATAAGCCAATGATTAAAGAAAAAAATTCTTGTGCATAACTGCATGGTCAAGGAGCAGATGAATTAGAAATAGCCTTCAAAGAGATCTTTTAAATGTTATCTTACTGTTAAACTTATTTTGTGAGACAATAAAATTTATAAGTAACAGTGAGTTGTGTGTTTTTATGTCTAACTCTCTATTTTCTCAGTGTATACCTTCATATATTGGGATGGTAATATCAAATAAACAAATGAGAATTCTTAAGAGAGCTCTATTCAAGTTGTTAAAAATTAATTAAGTATGGGGTTATATATGTGAATAAATATTCCTGAAGCCCAAATTTGCCTGAGTAAGTTGGAAGGGTCTTATAAAAATCTGGATATACAAACTATTTGGAAAGGGTAAAAAGTTCTTTCTAAGCTCTTTAGCCTACCCAACCCCAAGGACTTATCTTTGCAAGAGCTGTGGGGGAAGGGCTAGGTGTGACAGATTAGAACTCTATCTTCTTTCTGGGGAATTAAAAATCATAGTTTTTCCTATAACCCCCATTTTAAAACTTTTAACAGTCTTAAAATAAAGGTGGTTAACACTCCTATTATCAAATTTCAATAAGTAAAGAAAAAGTCCTTGAAAGCTATGGAAAGATCATTTTTAAAAAATTAAACAATTATAATGATTCCAGAACTTGGCAATCAGCATGCTTTTAAGACTATTCACAGTTTCAGTTTTATTTAAGTTGGGTGTAATCTCCCTAGGTTTATAGAATATCAATTAAATAAATTAATTAACATTATATGTATTAAAACTTGATACAAGATGATGAAAATTGTAAGTTCATGTCTGATGAAATTAAGTTAAAGAAAGAGATGTAGATCTGTCCTCTTCAAATGAATAAAGTAAATTTCATTTGTTGATAATTGCAATTTAATAAGCTTATTTAAATGTAAGATAACTAGTCTACGTGGTTGTATTAGTCATCCAAATGGGTGCTGTTGCCAATAACAGAAATCTGTTGGCTTTTATAAAAGATATTTATTTGGAGTAGAAGCTTACAGTCACAAGGCCATAAAGGGTACATTAATTCCCTCACCAAAGTCTTTTGCCACATGTTGGAGTAAGATGGCTGCTAGTCTCAGGGAGGGTTCAGCCTTCCTCTTCCTCTTCCTCTTAAGGCTGCATGGTCCCAGCTTCTTCTGATCTCATCTGTAGGCTGGCATACAGATTGTCTCTCTCCCCAGGGCTCATCTCTTTTTGGGGTCAGCTGTTCTGTTCTCTCTACAAGGCCATGTATAAACTGGCAGATGAATGGCTCAGCTCTCTACCTGGAGCTCCAGTGTCAAAACTCACCTCTTTGTTTTCTTCTTCTACGTGTCTTTACTTTTCTGCCTTGGATTGAGCATCCATTTATATAGCACACAGTTGTAGTATAACTGTAGGCAGGGATTCAAACTGAGTCACCCTAATGATGTGGTCAAATAAAAGCCTAATCTTGAATTAATAAAGTAAAAGTAAGTAAAAGTGAAACTTCTTTGAGTCTAATACAACCTAGGGGAACAGATTGGTTTATACACACAATCCAATATCTAATTTTTGGAATTGATGAACAATACCAAACTACTCTAGAGGTTATGGTTAATTATAAGGAGTTTGAAGAAGTATCTTCTAAAATAAGGCATTTAAATGGCTAATTCAAGCAAGACATTTTTAATTAGAAACCTAAATTGATATTTATAACAAAAAGTAACTTCATAACAGGGAAACCTGTCAGAGGCCATCTCAGTCTGCATATTAAAGTGGTGGTGTAGCAATTTGATATTGTTTATGAATTCCACAAAATAGATATTGCATTATGTTAGTTAACTGATTTGTTCTGCTGGGCATATTAGATTATTGGATTCAAATGTTTCACTGTTATTTGATTAAATAATGACTGGGGCTTTGATTGGGCCATGACAGTAGGATGTTGAATTCCTACCCCTTTGGTGGGCAGGGATTCAGAAAGAAACCATACCACAGAGAAGAAGCGTTGGAGTTTTTAATGCCAGAGCCCTGGAAGGTATATATACAGAGAATCGGTTAATGAGGAAGGAGAGAAGCTTTCTTAGACATGGCAGAGACCCCAGGAAGAGACGTGAGCTGTCCATCTGATAGTCTACAGCTGGCCTTGTGGAGCAAACAGAGCAGCTTGGCCTGGAAAGAATTGAGCACCAGGGAGAGAGGAAAAGCCTAAAGGAATTGGGACCATGGAGTCTTAGGGGGAAGACAGAGGCTGAATCCTCACAAAGACCAGCAGGTATTTTGCTCCAACACATGGCAAAAGATTTTGGTGAAAGAAGTAACTCATGTTTTAAGGCCTTGTGACTGTAAGCTTCTACCCCAGATAAATACCCTTTATAAAAGCCAACAGATTTCTGATACTTTGAATCAGCACCCCTTTGGCTGACTAATACAGGCGGTAAAGAAAGATAAACTTGATTCCATTGAAAATCTTAGGTTTTCATAAAAAAGTGAAGAAAATATTTTTTCTGTACTTTGGTGATAAAGTAAAATATGTGTTAATTAACATAATCATGGTAAATTTATAAAAGTAGAAAACAAAATACTAATATATTTAAGTTCATTTGATATATTATACATTACATTGAAAATTTTCAGAAAGTGTATAAAGATTAAAAGAGATAGACTTCAATATTATCACATTCTCTTGTGTATTCAAGCCAGGACAAAATACCCTGTGTAGTGCCTCTCCATTTGAGTTATTGGTTGGGTTTGTCACTGACCCCTAAAACAATAAAAGTGTCTACTACATCTCTGATTATGCTCTTGAATTGTCTGGATATTATGTTGCAGTTTCAGACCCCTGCAGCAGCCAGTGATGGCTCAATATGGCCAGATGTACAATGGACATTGCCCACAGACTAGCTCTTTATCATAGTGCTGAAGGGCACTATGTACAAGGCCATTGAAACAGTGGAGGCTTACCTTCCTAGTCTTTATCTAGGAAGAACTCTGCTGCAACATGCTGGCTGTGTGAAGGGCATACCAAGTGGAGCAACAATTAACAAAGTACTGTGAGCAGAACTTAAACCAACACAATTGGCATTATGGTCTGCTTCTATGGAGAGATAACATGTATGATATTGCAAACCTAGTATTTAGACCTATTAATTGCAGTTCAAAGAACAACTTTTGCATTGATTGGAATTAAGTACTGTACCTATATCTCTCCTATTCTAGATATATGCCTGATGATTATGGTGATAATGTTTTTATTTTAGATCATATGCAGAGGGATATTGAACAGGTTCAAAGCACCAGTAAACTTATTTCATTTTCTAAGTAGTGAATGAACATGCCTATCAGATAAAGGAAAGGCTGTCTTCAGTACTGTCTTTATTTTATTTGTCATATACTTGTCTTGTTGTTGCCTATACTGTCTTTGTGAGTTTATGTCTAGGGCAGTGCCTCTCCGTACATGTCTTAGTTGTCTTAAGCATAACCATCGCTGTGGGAAATGGTGTTGACAGCATACATCCAAACCCAACAGGTCTACCATAATCTCTCCCTAGCATTAACCAACATCATAAAAGACCTCAAGAAAGAAGGTAGTTTTCCACTAACTTTGGGAGGATGCAGACTTTGGAGGCCCTGGCCTTTCCTAAACTTGTGGCCGATTATCCTTTTAGTGGGACCATATATATTCAAAATTATAATTAAATATATTTCTTCCAGAATAAATGCCTTGTTACCTATATGGAGATTTCATCCAGCTCCACACACTTTGCCAGATTCATCTTCACTAACTGCAGTAGTGTAGCAAGAGGATTTTACACCTTGTCAGGCAAGGCCTGCTGAACCAGCAGGAAATAATTGCAGAAGAATGACCATCATAATTCAGCACTCCCTTATGTATAAGGGTGTAAACCCTCTGAGGGGGGAGTTGAGGTAGGCTAGTTTAGGGGATGAGAAGATCCATCTATAACCTGGGAGAAACACATGGCCATGGAATTCCACTTGGAAATCCCCTGAGAGAATGAACCCACGAGAAGGCTGCTGGACGAACCCAATGAGAATCCCCCATTTGGAATGAGATTTCATCTGGGATCAAGGAAAAGCCCCAGATATTCCCAAGGGAACATATCATTGGGCCCACCAGGGGAAATG
>JAQZBX010074975.1:0-14678 GCA_029593785.1 Cabassous unicinctus
TCATTTTAACAAAAGAAATAGATATTTAAAATTTAATACTAATTCTATGGGAAAAGGGTCCATTGTGTAAAACATAGTTTATCTTTGGATTCAATGTTTGTCTTTGGTTTTACAAAGTAGCTTGTATTTTCAGTATTTTCTACATAATATGGTAAAATGTAGAGCAATTGTAATGCATCAATAAAATGGGTAAATTTTCTGATTCACCTGGCTGTTTCTGACTTCTGTTATAGAGGGACAAAGGGAATCAACAAACGGGCATCTTTGGAAGTGGCTAAATGCATTGCATCTGAATATGACTAGAGTGTAGAGACAAATTTATTCTTCACACAAATCACAACGCAGATGAACAGGGGTTCGTTCATAGGAAACACTTCCCAAGGACGAAATCTCCCGGGGCCCTCACTTAAGTTCATCTAGATCTGGCCTTAGAAAGAGGCAGAAGACTTCTGACAGAGGCTAATTAAACTTTATTTCCTAGCATGTTTCACCAAACATCTGAAGCCACAGAATGAAAATAAGAATCACCACAGGAAGATACTATTTTCCTCTCTTTTCAAGCTGTACAGTTAGAGGTGTAGTCCTTTATAGAGAAGGAGCAGCTCTGATCAGATTTCTCTTGATTCTATAGTGAGTAAAATTTCTCCTGATAAAGAATGAGAGATTTGTCTAGATTAATCACTGCAGGTCTCTGAATAAATGCTATATTGGTTTGACTTCTTTTGACACATGTGTTTCAGGGCAAGTCTACCTTACAGTGACCATCAATTCATTTGGGTTTGTGAAGTCTTAGTTAGGATATAAAATGAAAAACACTTAGATGCACCCCTTTGGACCATATCCAAGAGAAATGATCAATTGTTGCTCCTCCCAATAGTAGAGAAGCTGGAATACATTTGTTTTGATTTAGACTACAACATATGTATTTTTCAGATTCTTCCTAAATATATGAATGTAAATTTAGTGTGAACTTGCTGAACACTCACCAGTTTTGGTAAACAGAATATACCTGGAGGCTTGCAGGCAAAGGAAAGCCAATGTAGAACAGCTCTACTGCCAGACTCACTCCCAGGGTAATCAAGAGTTGATTTCTCAGTGACCTGATTTTTTTTCTTTCTTTCTTTTTTTTTTTTCTGTTCTATTCTGTTCCTTGGGCTAAATCACAAAGAGATTGGGATAGCTCCCTACAGTAATTGGGTAATCTGTGGGGGAAGTCTGTGTTTTAGAATTGAAAACCCCTGTAAATTCAATCTAATAGCCTGGCATGTTGAGAATTTCCTTGGCCTGGCTTGTGGAAAATTTTCCACCTGGGGTGAAGTCTTAAGCCTTGGTTTCCCTATTAATCATGAGAGATAACACCATTTACTTAGCACAAGATGGCGCCAATGAGCTATGGAAGAAGTTAGTACAAATTTGATCACTCTGGCCTATTTCCCCCACCTCCTGCCCTCACACCTCATCTCCCCTTCTTCCAGCCTCCATTGAACAAGACAGAAAACAATCCATTCTATTGCTGGGAAAGGGAAGGATTAATGAAGGATACCAGTCTCTTAAAAGGTCAGCCCTGAAAGCACTCAGCACTCGACTGAAACATAGGCATAGAGTTTGCTAAGTTTTCTCTGGGGCTTCTTTGCCTCCCGTCTCCTGCAGCTGGCTCCTTTCCCTGGGTGACTGCCCAAGAGGCCTCTGCTTTAGGGTTTCCCATCTTCTTCCCCTCTCCTGGGGAGCCTCCAGCTCAGGGGGGAGGTGGTTAAGGCTTCTGGCTGCTCTGCAATGGGGCCATCTGTGTTTGATCAATCCAAGCGGAAAGGAGGGGTGGGGGTTGTAAAGACATTGTGAAAACATTCCAGGGTAGTGAGAGAGACCCAGAGATCCAGAAAGAAGTCGCCGCCCCCCACCCCGCCTCCAAAGCTAACCCGCGAGCTTGAGCGGAAGAGGCAGACTGTACACTCAATTGACTCTGGCCCTACTCTCCAGGCTGCCATGGGGCCCAGCATTCCTCTCCTGGTCTGGCTCCTTTTGTCATGGTTGGGACCCCTTCAAGGACAGCAGCACCAACTTGTGGAGTACATGGAGCGCCGACTAGCTGCCTTAGAGGTGAGGGATTCCTTTTTCATCATGCCCAGCTGGGAAGGATTCCACATCTTCTGTTGGTTGACCCAGTTTGTCGGGGAGCTGGGGATGACAAGATAGGACTCTTCAAAAGAGAATATAATAGGAGGGTACTCAAACTTGCAAGCCCTCCTCTTTCCCCACATAAAGCAATCCCAAAGCAAATATACCTTCATGTTTTATCCCTGGGATGAAATGGGATAAGGAGATAAGAGTGGAAATGAGAGCTAAGATTGTGGGGCAGCATCTCAGTAGGCGCTAAGAATTCTGTTGAAGGTGGAGGCTCCCAGAGAATCTGCAACTCTCTCTCTGACCTTTTTAACAGTTTGATGTCTCTAGCATCTTAACCGCCCCCCCTCCGCCCCCAGAGAATTGTCTAATGGAACAGAGACCCCCTTCCCACCCTCGTGTGCTCAGACCTTCCTACAGGCTCAGGTGATACTGTGCACTGCTCATGGAGAACACAGGCCGGAGAACAGGGAGTGGGGGTGGGGGCCTGAGTGAATCTGAGCTGGGCTCTTTGCACATTTAGCATTTCTGAACTTGTATTTTCTCTTTCTGTGGGGGTTGAAGGGGATCTTGAAGCCTGGCTGAGTTTGTGCTCCTTTTCCCATTCCTGATTCCCTGGTTGGGCCTCTATCTGTCTGGGAACTGCAGCCCTCCAGCCCTCCCTGCTGTTCCCCCATCCCTTCAGGAACGCCTGGCTCAGTGCCAGGACCAGAGTAGTCGGCATGCTGCTGAGCTGCGGGATTTCAAGAACAAGATGCTGCCTCTGCTGGAGGTGGCAGAGAAGGAGCGGGAGGCACTCAGGACTGAGGCTGACACCATCTCAGGGAGAGTGGACCGTCTGGAGCGGGAAGTTGACTATCTGGAGACCCAGAACCCGGCTCTACCCTGTGTAGAGGTTGACGAGAAGGTGACTGGAAGCCCTGGGACCAAAGGCAAGGGCAGAAGAAATGAGAAGTACGATATGGTGACAGGTGAGGGACCTGAAAACAGACCCCTACCACTTTCAGAACCTGCATTCTCCCTTGGTTCTTTCCCCTTTCCCCCCTTACCCCAGTTCAATGTGAATCTCTTCTGGAAACTGTTTTGGGGCAATCTCTGTAATGACTGGCCATTAATGGAGAGTTTCTGGGGACCAGGCCTCTGTGGGGCCAAGGAGTGGCGGCATCCCCTGGGCAAATGGCTGCTGTTCTCCAAATCACCTGCCCTGGGGGATTCCTACTGTAGGCATCTAACTCTTCCTTTGTTTTTCCTTTTCCTCTGCTTCTCTCCTTTCCCACCAGACTGTGGCTATACAATCTCTCAGGTGAGATCCATGAAGATCCTGAAGCGTTTCGGTGGCCCGGCTGGTCTGTGGACCAAGGATCCACTGGGACCAGCTGAGAGGATCTATGTGTTAGATGGGACACAGAATGACACAGCTCTTGTCTTCCCAAAGCTGCGTGACTTCACCCTTGCCATGGCGGCACGGAAAGCTTCTCGGGTCCGGGTGCCCTTCCCCTGGGTAGGCACCGGGCAGCTGGTATATGGTGGCTTTCTCTATTATGCCCGGAGGCCTCCTGGAGGACCTGGAGGGGGTAATGAGTTGGAGAACACTTTGCAGCTCATCAAATTCCACCTGGCAAACCGAACAGTTGTGGACAGTTCAGTATTTCCAGCAGAGAGGTTGATCCCCCCCTATGGGCTGACAGCAGACACATACATTGACCTGGCAGCTGATGAGGAGGGCCTTTGGGCTGTCTATGCCACCCGGGATGATGACAGGCACTTGTGTCTGGCCAAGTTAGACCCACAGACACTGGACACAGAGCAACAGTGGGACACGCCATGTCCCAGAGAGAATGCCGAGGCTGCCTTTGTCATCTGTGGTACCCTATATGTAGTCTATAACACTCGCCCTGCCAGTCGGGCCCGCATCCAGTGCTCCTTTGATGCCAGTGGCACCTTGAACCCTGAACAGGCGGCACTCTCTTATTTCCCACGCCGATATGGTGCCCACGCCAGCCTCCGCTATAACCCCCGAGAACGCCAGCTCTATGCCTGGGATGATGGCTACCAGATTGTGTACAAGCTGGAGATGAGGAAAAAAGAGGAGGAAGTTTGAGGCAATAACCTTGTTTATTTTCAATTTCTCTTACCCCCATTCATTTATAGCCCTACTAAATTTCCTGGTCCTCATTCTCCAAATGTGGGCACAACCTTGTGGTTCTAATCCCCTATTTTTGACCTATGGTCAGCAAATTCTCATAGCCCCTGGTTTCTTGTGGAACTCCAGGTCTTGAAACTAAGGGTGAAAAATCCTAAATGTTGAGTGTTCACTCCTGCTCTCCTGTCCCATGTCAGTGAGCTTCAGGCCAAAGGCTACCCAGACCTAGAGAACTCTGACCCCTGTATGGAGGCAATTCCAGGGAGCAGACAACAAAATATTTCTTGCCCTCATTGTGAGTTGGGGGAGGGAGGACTAGGAGAAGACTTTTAACTCTGCCTCATCCCCCTTACCCCTCCCTCCCTTATCCCTCCCTTCGGCGCTCTGATGAATGGGACTTTGTCGCCATTGTTTTGTACTGCAACATTTTGCATTAAAAGGAAAATCCACTGCTCCTCTTCTGTGTTTGTTTGGAGTAGCCCTCAGATCAAAATTTCCCCCATAAACCCACTCCAGTTTCATCCTCCCACCCTAACCCCACCCCTTAAGCCACATCAGGGACTTGGCTGGGCTCCCTTTGCTAAGGGAGTCTAGTTACAGATTTTACTGTGGGGCCCTGGGGAAGCAGCAGAATCCCGCTACTTTAGGAGGCTGGACAAACGGCCTCCACACCCACCATCCACCGTCACCCACAGCGGCCATCCCTCAACCACCAAAATGGCACGGTGCCTCTGGCTGTGAGAGACTGGGGCCCAGGGGCGGAGCTTCCAGTTCCACCTCTCAGAGGTTTGTGAACCAGAAAATGCAGTTTTGTTGTATCAAAGGCTACTGTGGAAACCGGAGCCCTGAATGCATGTATTTTTTTTCGTAAGAACTTTAAATCTCCCCTCTGAAGTGGACTCTGCCCCCGACCCCAACTCCCCGCTGCCATCTCCCATCTCCGGCATTGGGCTCTTCCCTGGAGGGTTGCACAACTGTGCCTGGTCTGAACCGCTCTGATTTTCCTGCTGCCACAGCGTCTGCGGTTTGGCTGGGGGGAGGGGCATGACCATGTCCCAGATGTTGGTCTTACCAGTTCCCTGACACACACCCCTACTTTCCCTTCCCGCACTCTAATCACCCCTGGCTGAAGTCTGCCTAGTAGTCCTGGGAACTTAACCCTTTCTGGCCTAGTGCCATGGCCTCTTTGGATTGCAGAAGGCGATCTGGGGAAGGGAGAAAGGATAAGAGGAGGGAAGCCCTGAGCTTTGGAACTCCAGTCTCTAGGAAGCTCTGTTCCAGACCTGCTACCCCAGCTTCATTCCCATGTTCGGCAGTCACGGGAGCAAGGCTGACTGATGGACAAGATCCACCACTTTCATGGGGAAGTTTGCCTCAGGCAACCCTGGGAGTCCTCAAGGTTTTTTACTCTGAGGCGGGGTGAGGGTGGCATGGGGACCTGGAACTCAGTCTTCTCCCCAAAGTACAATTCTCCTACCCGCCCCAGAATAGGGGGGGATCAGACAGGGCCCGGGGAGCCTCCTTTTGTCTTCTTTTCTTCCTCCCTCAGACAGAGCTGCTCCTGACGTAGGTTGGTGGGAAAGGCGGAAAAGAAAGGCAGAGAAGCACCTCTACAAAGGCGCTATTGTAGCGAGCTGAGGAGGGTGGGGGCTCTCTCTCATTCAATTCTCTCCTAATGTGGGGTTGGCAACGGTAATCACTGCCTGTCAGCCCACAGAGGGGTCTGCCCACGGAACATCTGGCTCCAGCACGCACAGAGCACAAGGAAGGGGGTGGGGAGGGAGTGCTCAGAGGAAGCCTGGAGAGAGGGGTCCAGGCAGGGCGGAGGGGCGGCGGCAGTGTGGCGCTGTGACTCCTCCCAGTTTGGTTGGGAAGAAGGAACTGGACTCCTTCCCAGGGTGACTGTGGGTGCCTGTCTGATTGTAAGCTACTACCCTGGGCTTATCTCGATAAAGCACCAAACATCAGAAATAGCTTTTTTTTTTTTTTAATTTAAGGAGGCACCAGGGATTGAACCCGGGACCTGGTACATGGGAAGCAGGTGCTCAACCACTGAGCTATATCCGTTCTCAGGAATAGCTTTTTGACGACCCCAAAGAGAGAATACCTCTGGGTCTGTGTGTGTAAATGACAGCAATGTGAGAAGCCAGTATAAGAAGTACACCTTTAAAGTGTACATCAGTCCCATGAAAATTGGATCCTTCCACCTCATACATGTGTGTGCCTATCTTTGTAGCATCTTTCTTTGCCTGGTCCTTCCTCAATGAGAAAGGAAGAAGCAGTTTTTGTTTTGGGGGCTTAAAATTTCTTTGGAAAAGTTCACTTAGACTTTTCTGAAAGGGCAGAAAATCTCTGGGTCCTTGTCATTTTAGCTTTTTTTTTTTTTTCCTTGTGTTTCCTGTATAATAACGAGTGCTATTTTGGAAGTGTTTTGGAAGGTGAGTAGAATTGTATGGGCAGATCCAGTGAACTGTCCAAATTCATTCAACTAAATTATCTGCTGCTCCTGGAGCCTCGGTAGCTGAATCCTGCCATCAAAAAACAGCCTCACGGCTCCTTCTGGACTCTCCATCACCGTCACTTGGCAGAAACAGTTTACGACCTCTGGTTTGGGTTGAACAAAAGATAATGAAAGACAAAGGCCTTAATGGAGGAGGTGGGGAGTTAAAAGCCCAAAGAGAAGTTCTTATGTCTGCCCCCCAACATCTGGCCTTAGGACAGTTACCAGCCGGGGATAGGGGTGTAGGAAGAGCATCAAGAACCAGGAGGGGCTGCTGCTGTGGAGACAGCTGTCCGCAAGATCCTCTAGTCCAGATGTTGCTTCTCCATCACAAGGCAGGGTTTAGAGGGCTCCCCTCAGCCCCACCGCCATCCCCAAAGTTTCCTGCATCTTAGGAAAGTTTCCTAACTTCGAAGCTCTCTTCTTTTGTTCTCAATGTTCTCTCTTCCCTGACACTGATCTTGGCTTCTTCCTGCCAGAGAAACCAAAGTGTTCCCCATTCATTTTATTTATTTATTTATTTATTTATTTATTTATTTATTTTATTTTATTTTATTTATTTATCCCCCTCTTGCTGCTTGTGCTGCTGTGTCCATGTGTCCATTCGCTGCGTGTCTTCTCTGTGTCTGCTTATCTCCCCCTTGCTGTGAGGTCTTGCCTCATCAGCCCACGGCGCTGCGCTAGCCGGCCTGCCCTCACAAGGAGGGGCTGGGAAGCGAACCCGGGGCCTCTCATATGGTAAACGGGTGCCCTATCCATTGCGCCACACCCGCTTCCTGCCGTGAGGTTGCTGCATCAGCCCACCGCACTGCTCAGGCCGGCGTGCCCTCACAAGGAGGCTTTGGGATGCGAACCCAGGCCTCCCATATGGTAAACGGGGGCTCTATCCACTGAGCCACACCCGCTTCCCATCCCCATTCATTTTAACCAAGGAACCTGAGCCAATGTTGTCAGAGGCCTGGATGGTGGAGAAGGGGAGGGTAGAGGTGTAATTAATGAAGTTGTTGATTCAGCTGTCAGGGCTTCCTCTGGGCTCTGAGCTAAACGGGAACCAGAGCCCTTCCCTCCTCCTCTTTCCATCTTAGAATTTCTAGATCGTTTCTCCATCCCATTCCTTATAAGGTGTGCCCCTCCCAAGGCTCCTGGGAAAGTCTCCTTTTGCTGCTCCGCATTTCTCTTCCTAGCTTAGATCAAAACAGTATTTATTTTGAGAACTGCTAAGAACTTCCTGGTATTTTTCCCAGCCTTCAGGATAGGTCTCTCTGTGGCTGCCTTTGCTGTGTGGTCTCTGGCACAGGAAGGCTTTTCTATTCCTTTAGCTGGAGGGCAGGGACTGTCCCACAGGCTTTAGCCCCTGTGGGTAGCTGCAGCCTCTGCTGCTTTCTCTGCTCCAGCAGCCTGGAAGCTGGGTGTCTCCTCTTTGCTACCATGGTCACCAAGGCTGGTAAGTTCTCCTTTGCCTGCTCTGTAACGTCTGCTCTTACAATGCAGAGCTTTAAAGATTAAATCTTTATTTATGGATTTAATAACTCCACAGAAGAATTATAAATGTGGAAGCTGATGCACTGCTTTAAAGGGCAGAGTGAAATAGTAATAACAAAGAACTCTCTGCACTCTCTCACCAGAACTTGGGTTCTGACAATACCTATAGTTGGACCTTTCTCCAAAACATGCTGGCATGACCAAGGGTGCCAAGTCAGCCCACACTCCACCTTCTCTGAGAATGGATGCCCTTACTCCCTGGCCATAGCTGTGTGACCCCAGGTAAACAAATCAGATTCTCTCTCCAGGGGATTTAGGATTGCAGATCAGGGATGCTAAATCTGAGGAAGTGTATGGGGCATCTTTTGCCCTGATACAGAGCAGCAGTGAAAGCCAGACTGCAGAAGGAAACCGATGAGGCAGACACCTGGAGAGGAGCAGAGGCAGGAGAGAGACAGCAGCAGGCTTGACAGGTGTTCACATCGTGATTCCAGCCACCCCTCCTGTGGTCACACACAGTTCCAGCCCTGGCGTTCTTAATACCCCATTTTTGTTCATTGTTGCTTTGTTTTATTTTTATTTATTTATTTATTTTGCTTATGTTAGAGTATTTCCTGCTACTCAAAGAATCTTTGAGGAAGATTCCTCGTCTTCCCCCTACCTCCCCACCAAAAAATCACTCCATAGCCTGGACTGCTGGACAAATGACCTTCACCCTTTCGGGTGATCCTCCCTGCATGTGGCCCAGAGGACTCGCTAGAATAATGAAAGAACCTGTGCTAGGCTTGTATTGAACCATTCCCCCAAAGCTTACTCAAAACATACCTTCTTAGATGGCCTGGTTGCTTACACTTTCCCACTGTGTTTACCCAAGGTGTGGTATTTCTTCCTCCTTGGTATCTTGTATAACAATTTACTCTGAAGCAACCTTACAGACTAGAAAGGACGCAGGCTTCAGAGTCAGAGCTCCTGGGGTCAGAGTCTGGCCTTGCCACTTATCACTATGTACCTTGGGCAAGTTACTTAATGCCTTATCCTTAACATAAGATTAATATATACCCAATAGGTTTGTTGCTGAGAGGACTAAAGACTGTGTGCAAAGTTTTTTTGAGCAGTGCACACAATCAGTATGTAGTAGCTCTGAATCCTCCCTTCCTTTGGGAAACTTTCCTGACCATGTTTACTCCCACCCACACAGAATCAGGTGCTTTTCCATTGGGTCCCCCACTCATCCCGTGCATGCCCCTGTTGGAGCATAGATCACAGTCTCTTGTATCTTTTTTTTTTTTTTAGATTTATTTTATTTATTTCTCCCCACTCCCTTGTTGTTTGCACTTGCTGTGTCTGTTCATCTTCCTTGTTTCTTTAGGAGGCACCAGGAAACGAACCCGGGACCTCCGATGTGGGAGGGAGGTGCCTAATTGCTTAAGCCACCTCCATTCCCTGCTTTTCTTGTCTCTCATTGTTTTTCTTCTTGTGACTCTTGTTGTGTCATCTCGTTGCGCCAGCTTGCTGCACCTGCCTGTCGCGTCAGCTCACGCTCACTGTCTTGCTTGTCTTCTTTTAGGAGGCACCAGGAACCTCCATTCCCTGCTTTGCTGTGTCTCTCATTATGTTTTTCTTCTTGTGTCTCTTGTTGCATCATCTTGTTGGGTCAGCTTGCCGTGCCTGCCCGTCACGCCAGCTCACTGTCTTTAGGAGGCACTGGGAACCGAACTAGGGACCTCCCATGTGGTAGGTGGGAGCCCAATCACTTGAGCCACATCCACTTCCCAGTCTATTGTATCTTGCTCATCCTTGTGTCCCCAGCTCCTTACACAGCACCTGGCTCATGGAAGGGACTCAATAAATACTTGTTGAGTGAATAAATACCTGTATGTATTGGTGTTCCCATTAGACTGTGAACCTTTGGAACTCTGGGCATATTTGTCTTGGTCTCCCATAGACCTAAATCGAGTTAAATGTGGCCGGCAAAGAGTAAATATTCTTGAAAGCATTTTTCAATTCAACCGAACATAGACAAGCTCCAGATAAAAGCTAAAGGAAGTCTCCTTCCAAATGCAGAACATGCCAGCCCTTCCACAGTGAATGACTTCTAGCTCCAACATCTAAGGAGAAACCCTCATGCTCCTCCAGTATAGTTAAATCCTGTGGCCATAGGGGAGGAGAGTAGTAACTATTGAAGTAGTGGGAGGTCCTTTGGTGTTTAGCATCTGGCTCCTAGCAAGGGTTCTGGAATAGTTAAACCTGGGTTCCCATCCCAGCCCTGCCACTTGCTACAGTATGACTTGGAGCAAGTTACTTCACCTCTGTGAACCTTAGTTTCTTTCTTCTTCTCTAAAATGGGAATAACAGCATCAACTTCACAGATTGTTCTGAGAATGAAATGTTTTACTCTAAAGCACTAAGCCCAGTGCCTGGCACATAGAAAGTGCTCAATAAATGTTGTTATTGTTGTTACTAACATCATCATTGGATGTCTCTTCAGGTAGCAAAGTGCTCCCATGCATTTTATCTCCTTTGATCCTTACTATAATCCCACGAGATAGGCAGGTCTCATTTAATCATCCCTATTGTCCAGCTGAGGAACCTGAATATTATAGAGATTAAAATGATTTGTCACATAGCTAATAAGTGCTGGTGCCAGGCCTAGAACCCATGTCTTAGAGGTCATGTAGAGGAGTGGAAAGAGCCGAATCTATGAAATCAGACAGTCTGGTTTCAAATCATTGCTCTGCCACTTGCTAGCCACATAGTCCTGAGCAAATTACTTTTCCCTTCGCTTCAGTGACTATTATCTACGTCAGAGACTTGTTGCGATGAATGGATGTGCTACTGTTTATAAAATATCTAGCAGAACATCAGGTACATAATAGGTGCTCAATAAATGTTCATTCCCAAGCCCATGACTCTTGCTTTGTTTTTTTTTTAGGAGGTACCAGGGATTGAACCCCGGACCTCATACATGGGAAGCAGGCGCTCAACCACTGAGCTACACCCGCTCCCCTCTTGCTGTCTTGATATTTGACAGTACACCAATCTCTGTTTGGCTTTATAAACCATCTGTCTTGAATCAGTGGCTCTTCAGCTGCCTTCTCTCTCCATTTGGGTCCATTGTTCTGTAGGAAAACATTGCACATTTCCCACCACAGATCCCTGCGTTATCAGTAACAGTTGACACTAATCCTACACCAGCCATCAGGGGAGGAAGCAGAGTGTGCTGAAGCATCACCCCCTTTCTCTGTGCCTGGACTCGGCCAGCAATGATATGCTTTTTGGGGTGGGCGGTGGGGGGTTTTGTTGTTTACATAGTGTTCCCAAGCTGCCTTTGTCCTTCCACCACGTTTTCTCAAAGGTATTTCAATTGCATGTGCCCCCAGTAGCCTTAGCTATTGACTTTTTTTCCCCTTTCCTGCTCTTGATTTTGATAGATCCTTTAAGGCCATTTTTTGTTGCACTTGGTCTTACAGCTCTTTATTACTGCCCAATTGCACATGATTTTTGTTTTGTAGCTGCTGAATTTGTTGCAGACCTCTAGATCCATGGGCTTGTCAAATGCATCAGCTGTTCTCCATCTATACTTTTTTTTTTTTAAGATTTATTTTATTTTTATTTATTTATTCCCCCCTTGCTGCTTGTGCTTGCTGTGTCCATTTGCTGTGCGTTTTTCTGTATCTGCTTGTCTCCCTTTGTTGTGTCATCTTGCTGTGCCAGCTCACTGCACCCCGCGGGCTGTCAGCTCACCGCGCTGCGCGGGCCGGCTTGCCTTCACCAGAAGGCCCCGAGAATCAAACCCAGGATATCCCATATGGTAAATGGGAGCCCAACCACTTAAGCCACATCCGCTTCCCTCTCCATCTATTCTGATTGCCCCTTTGGAAGAAAGAAGACAGTGTGGAAAGAGCACAGGGTGGGAATAAGCTTACCTTTCTATTTCTGTGGGATTGGTTCATGTAACGGAGTGTCCAGGCTCTGCTACTCCTTAACTGTGTGACCTTGAGCAAGATGTAACCACTCTAAGCCTCGGTTTGCTTATTTGTAAATTATCTGGACTACAGTCTCATAGGGTTGTTGAGGCTCCAGCCTAAATGCATAAAATTTTTAGAACTCCCAGGGAGGACTCTTAAGAATCATCTAGATTGGCTCTCTCATTTTACAGTTAGAGAAACCAATTGAAGTACAGTTTGATTTTTGAGGGCACAGACCATGCCTTATCTATCTTTTTATCCTCAGGATCCAGACAGCCAGGCACATACTGAGTGTCCAATATTTTGTAAATGAGTCGAGTGACCAGCTCCCTGTGACATATCCATGCTTTAACCTCTCTTGATGACTCAGACTTATTATCAACATCAATTACTATACTGTGCAGCTCTGCCGTGATGCTGTCAGAACCAATTATGCTATGTAGAATGTGGCTATTGTAGTTTTCTACTTAGGGTTTCTCCACTCTCCTCACTGTCACCTGTCAGTTCTCCCTGAAGCCACCGGATCCACTTTGAAGAATCACCATCCCTGTTTTTGATCGGCTGTCCACTCAAGTCTGTAAGTTCACCAGGTGCCTTTATTAGAGTCACAAGGAATGTAGCAGCATATTCCACAGGCTTAAAACAGCCTCTTTTAAGCTGGAAGAAACCTCGGGTCACGGAAATCTTTTCTAACTCACTTGCACCCTTTCTAGTGCCTTCTGCACATGGTGTTATCAGTTTGCTCAGTGGCCTGTAAAACAGCTGCATGTTTTATGCTAGTAATGGCTGAGGAAGCCATGGTTTCTACCCCCTGGAATCACTACCCAATGACCTGGAGTCTTCTTTTTTTTTTTTAATATAGTTTTTAATTTTTCAAAAAAGATGCTTAGATTACATAAGTGTTACATAAAAAGTATAGGGGATTCCGATATGCCCCGCTCCCAACCCCTCCCACATTTTCCCACATTAACAACATCCTTCATTATGACCTGGATTCTTAAGCACTTCTTTTCCCATTAACCCCGGGCGAGTTAAACACACAAAGATGTGAATTTCCCTCTCTTTCTTGATTGGGACCCAACATATTCCCTTCTCTTCCCCTCTCTCTCTATTCCAGCCTTCCTTAGTCCTGACTGAGGTGAAATATTGTTTACAGTCCTATATTGCTTAGCTATCTAAGGGACGCTTTAAAAATGTAAACTAGAAACACTTAAGGATAATTAAGTAGGTAAAGGGAGACATGGGGGAAATGTTAATTGTATCACTGGATTTTAAATTGAGATAGGAGTAATCTCATTTAAACCAAACTTCAGTATGCATTTGAAAGCCTATAAATTGCCGACAAATTATCAGCCATAAATTGTGATTTATGTTCTGTGGGTTTTTAATGAGGGCAAATGAGGCGGCGATTCACTCTCATTGACTCCCGGTCTGGAAAGGATCAGGATGGTTTACCCGCTCACAGAGGGCAGTGTCTGGGAAGGGCATGGCGCAGACTTCCAAGGTGCAAGCTGTAGTTTAGCTCTTTTCTGCCTGTGTGATCTCAGTTTCCTCAGCTGTAAGAGAGCGACAATATTAACATCTCCCTCTCAGGGGTGGTGTGATGACCAAATGAGATAACGCATGTAAAAGTGTTTTGTGAATCATAAAGCTGCACAAATACAGGTTGCTGTCATTACTCATTTAGTACTTGGCATTGGGCATCTCCTGTCTGTGCTGGGGGCTTGGGCAGCTAATTAATGGGACAGACCAAGAGCCTGTCTGGCAAGAAGGGGCAAAAAGATACTGTTAGAGAAAAGGCGCTCACTGGGACACAGAGACTGACGATTGTAGGCAGAAAGTTTATTGAGAAGCTTTCCCAACAAAGGGGGTCTGAAGAATAGACTTCAGCCTGCCCCCAGAAGGGGGGATTTGAATTTATATAGTACTTTCCTAGGTGGGGAAATGATAGTAGGTGGGAGGAGGGCATCGAGGGTCCAGGTGAGGTGCGGGGGCCAATAGGAAGCCGTAGAGGAGAAAATTTTCCCTTGTATGGCTAGAGGGTAGTGGGTTAGGGAGTTATGTTTTCTTGGAATGCTGGAGGAGCAGAAGTGCTTTGATATGGGACGGGGAGGTGGTGGTGAAGGTCTATATCTCACTTTACTCCCGTTTCCACGTGGTTTCTTTGTTCAACCTTTAGGGGAAGTGCTGTGCTTAGGCTTATGGGGACACTTATCCTTCCTCAATGCATGTCAGGGGGAATTGAGTCACAGCTAGTTAATTATTGCAGGCTTAGTGAGGGGGAACCTCTAATAGATACTGTACAAATGGAAAGTCATAATTAGGGCAGTTGATTATTACAACCAAAAACAACTTATAGAGGGAAGCGGGTGTGGCTCAGTGGATAGAGCCCCCGTTTACCACATGGGAGGCCCGGGTTCGCTTCCCGAGGCCTCCTTGTGAGGGCACTCCGGCCTGAGCGGTG
>JAQZBX010074976.1:0-14671 GCA_029593785.1 Cabassous unicinctus
AAAAAAAAAAAAAAATCCATAGTAGCTATACTTATATTAGATGAAATAGACTTTAAAAGGCACTAACAATGTACAATCTGAGGAGGAAGTCAGGGGAAAAAATTCCATTTATGATAGTGACTAAAAGAATCAAATATTTAGGAATAACCTTAACCAACAATGTAAACCACTTGTATTCAGACAACTACATCTCATTGTTAAAAGAAATAAAAAAGACCTAAATAATTGCAAGAACATTCCATGCTCACAGATTGGAAGACTAATTATCATTCAGATATCAATTCTACACAAATTGATATACAGATTCAATGCAATCCCAATAAAAATTCCACCAGCATTTTTTAAATAAATGGAAAACATGATTATCATATTTATTTGGAAGGGTACGGGGTCCTGAATCACCAGAAACATCTTAAAAAGGAAAAGCAAAGTTGGAGAACTCTCACTTCCAGACTTTGAATCATATTATGTAGCTACAGTGGTAAAAACAGCATGGTACTGAAAAAAGACAGACACATAGACCAATGGAATCAAATTGATGGTTCAGCAACAAACCCTCACATCTATCGTCAAGTGATTTTTGACAAGCCTGTCAAATCCACCCAGTTCAGGCAGAACAGTCCATTCAACAAATGGTGCTGAGAGAACTGGATTTCCATAGCCAAAAGAAGGAAGGAAGACCCCTATCTCACATCTTATTAAAAAATTAACTAAAAATGGATCAAAGACCTAAATATAAATGAAAGAACCATAAAGCTTCTAGAAGAAAATGTAGAAAAATATCTTCAAGACCTGTTGGTAGGTGGTGGATTCTTAAAGGAGATGGACTACTGATGTTTAATGTATGTAGAAGTTTTAATTAACTTTATTGTAAAAGTGTGGAATGTATAGAATTGATGGTAACACATTATAATGAGTAACAGCTGGTTTATAAATCAGAATGTGGCTCAAAAAGATAGCCTAGGGATATAAATGCCAGTTGAAAGAAAGCAAGAGAATAATCTAGGGACTGAATAACACAGTAAACAGAGGTAGATGAGAATTGTGGTTGATGTCACAGATGCAAGAGTATCCTTTGTGAGCTAGAGCAGATGTACATCACTATTGCAGGGTGGTGGGAATGTGGAGAAGCATGGGAAAAATACAACTGGAGTGACCTATGGACTGTGGTTAACAGTAATAATGTAATATTCATGCATCTATGCCAAAGATGTACTGTGTTGATAATACAGGAGTATGGAAAGTGTGCCAGATGTATGCTATGGACCTGGTAATAGTCTGATGATATTATCTCATAATCTGTAACAAATGTTCCACTACGGTGTGGTGTATTGATAGAGGGATGTTGTATAGGAATTCTGCACAATGCATGATTGTTTGTAAGTTTACAACTTCTGTCATAAAAATATATTTTAAAAATAATAATAGGGTGGGTTGGGGGAAAAATACACCAAATGTAAGATATGGACCATAGTTAGTAGTAAGATTTTGATAATATTCTTTCATCATTTGTAACAAAAGTTTCATAACAATGCAAATTGTTGGTAGTGGGTTGATGTATGGGACCCCTGTGATGTTATGCATGTTTGCTTTGTAAGTTCACAACTTTTACTATACACTTATTGTTTATGATATAATAATAATATATAATGTATAAATAATAAATGATATAAAAAATAATAATAGGGTGGGTTGGGGGGAAAATACACCAAATGTAAGATACTTTAGATGCTAGTAATATTTTGAGGATGGATGCTCTTTAATCATTATTTAAAAATGTTTCCCAACAATGCAAGGTATTGTTGGTAGGATGAGGTATGAGAGCCCTGTATGATGTTATGTATGTTTGTTTTTTAAGTTCACAACTATTACTATACACTTATTGTTCATGTGTGTTTGTGTATGAGTGCTATACTTCAATAAATTTTTTAAAAGATATGTATATGTAAACTTCTGGTAAATTAAAGGAAAGAGACATTACTTTGAGCTAAGAGGATTGAATAAACATTCAGCATATAATAGTGTTTAAGCAGAACCTTTAAAATGGGTGTTTGAGGCAATAATTATAAAGTAGAAGACAATTTGGGGCAGATGAAATAGCATAAGCAGTACAGAGATATATTCAGGAAGACTTGTCTATGTGACAGAAATGTAGGCTATTATAAGCAAGGGTAGTCTAGTCAGCTCTTGTGGGAAATATCTACATATCTTGGAGAATCTTGCATTCTAAGCCTAGGAATATAAACTTAATTTGGTAGTTCAATACGTGTGGCAGGTGATAAACTGAGTATCAAACTTACACTAACTCTTTTTTTATTATAAGAGGCTGCCCAATCAGGGACCACATTTACCTCACTGTTTTCCACTAGATGGGGCCATGCAATATTTCTCACCAATGATATATGTAATTTTCAAGTGGCTTCAGGTCTGAGTCCAGTCTAGCCACTAAAATGCACACACCACAGTGCTTCATTCTGGAAACAACATCCTTCTAGGTCAAGTCTTTGAATTCTTACTCATTTTCTATTTAAAGTTAGTTGATTCAGAGTCTGGCTCCTTCTGTTTCCTTCCCAGTACAGTCTCTTGATTTTAAAGGGACTTCTATATCTTCTAAGCATCTGAGAAATCCTAGGAGAAGAAATGTCTTGTCTGTGACTCTCCTTGGCATCAGCTGGAATTGCTGAGTAAATTCATATGATCTGGTCTTTGGCCATCACCTTCCAATTATGCCATGGTTGCCAAGATGTCTGTGGTACCACCATAACCCCAGTCTTTAGCCCCATGCAGGTCACATGGGACCATTCTCAGCCAGCCAGGCTGCTTTGGACCAGCCTGTTCTCTCTGTCTCTGTCTCTCTATCTCAATCCTTTTCCCAACCCTTTTTGGGGGCCTGAGAAAGTTTGAGATGCTCTCTGGGTCACTGAAATAGAACTATCTCAATGCCTTTCTAGACCCACCTTTTTGCTATTTCTGTCCCATGGCTGTCACACCAAGGGCTCCTTTTCTAAGGCTTGCTTCCTGCTGGTGCTTTACCTGGGGAAGAGAAGGACAGTTCCCCCTCAATTTTTGGTTTCCCTGTCCTCATCTGGACAGTTTCTATCATCCACTCCTCAAAACGAGGACTCAACTATTTTGTAGAGGTGGGGTGGGGCGGAGTGATTACTTCTAGGAACTTACACAAGTACAAGCCCTTTCTTTCACTCCCAAATTTTTCTTTCTCCATTCTGGGCAAAATTTTATGAAGTCTATGAGGGCAGAATAGTCTAGCTTTTCATCTATACGTTTTGAAACCTAACCTTTATGACATAAACTATGATTGGTTTTATTCCTGAATTAACCATCCTAGTTATAAAAGAAAAAGCTCTTGCAAATTAAAATCTTGATTTTTCAAGAATATTGTCCCTACCACAATTTTCAAAGGGCTATTTTGAAACTCAAGAATAAGAATTGAACTCTTCTAATTTTGCATTACACATGTTCCCTGTGATTTTTACTCATAGTTTTTCTTTATCCCCCTCTATTGAGAGCCTACTTTAGTATCCCTAAATATGCTGACAGTTCAGAATTGAGAGTAGGTATCTCAAAATATATTGATTTGTATATATCTGTAAATCTTTTGATTTCCTTCACAATAAACTGGTACCAAAACGATACTCAAATTTTCTCAAAAATCAGGGTATTTATTTTCCCATAAATCTCTGTAGTGTTTTGAAGTTTAAAATACTAACAAACAAAATATCCAGCTAAACCTTGTTCAATATGGACAAGGGTTACAAGGCTCAGATGACTTCTCAGAATTTTAAAACTTGTTACAATGAAAGACTTGGCTACAATATTCGAAATGTATTTATGTAGAATTAGAAAACTTATATACTTTCCTACTTTGCACTGGGCTGAATGAAAAGAGAAAAATAAGTTTAGAGTGCTTCCTTTAATAAATATTTGGCATAAATTTCACAGTTTCCAAAAGTAATATAACTGATGCATACACTTTTTCAAAATAGTACTTACTGTGTTTATTTCTAGCAGCATGATGTAAAGCATTGAGTAAAGACTGTGTCATTCTCTCTCCCCCATGGTAGAGTGAAATTAAGCCACATCCAAGGCCAAACTTACTAATAATTTTTGCCTTCCCAAACATAAGAAATATTAAATGTTTGTCTTTTCTTAGTCATTTTAGTGGCAATCACCGAGTCCTTATTCCAATGAGAAGGTCTTTAATAAGAATTAAAAATAGAAAGTATAATAAAAACACAAATATTCTTGAAAGTTCCCATTTACTATTTTTATTATTAAAATACCATAAAGAATAATAGCAAATGTGGTTATAAAATAATCAAATGCTCTCACCCATAGCTATCAATTAATTCTTTTCAGGAGATGTAATATAATTTATGATCAGCCAGATATAGGTTGAGATAGTAAACCTTTCTTATAACTTGCTTCACTTCTTTTGAATTTAAAAAAGTTAGAAGTCAAATCATGCCCTTTTAAATGGACTCCACCATAAATTAAGATAAAACACCATTTCACTCATATGTCAAAATTTAAAACACTCATCTTGAAATTTCTATACATATTTGATCTTATAATTTTTTATGGTAAGTTTTAGCAAACTGGGAACTGGAATTTCCAAAAGACATAAAGAATATGTGCTACTAAAATGCCTTCAACCAAGAAAGGGAAACTTCATTTCACACAACTAATACCTAGATCTATTCTACATACATAGAGGTTTGTTCAGATTTTAGAGATATATGGAAACAAACTTCTAAATCTCTTGGAATTTAATCATCAGTATATGCAATACATGAACAAAGCCTTCTGTTTCTAGGATAATTTGTAAAATAAAACAGATTGGGTTGAGTAGACCTCTCAAAATCTAAGTATTATACACAATATATATGTGCTATATGTATAATTCCAGGTTGGTTAACTTTTTATTACATATTGATTTCATTCCAGGATGCTAATAGGAGAATCTCAATCGAAAAATACCATTATTATCAAGTAAGTAAAAGAATTAAGCAGTACTGAAGTTATGATAAATTTTAAACAAGCTCCCAAGGCTCCTGGCAGCCTTTCCTGGGCTTTCAGAAGTAAAATAGCCATTTCTTTTAGCCATCCCTTCCATAAATTTAATCACCCACCTTACAATGTTTTTATTTGCTGGTCATCACCACAGATGATGAGCCAGAGGGGATAAAAAAAGAAGCAAACCAGTCATTTATTTGCCTCAAAATCAAACCAAATATTTGTTGAAGTTACACATATTTAGATAATTTACCCACTAATATTTATTTTCCTTCATGTTTTGCACATCCTTTTCCAGAGCCAAAATGACCTTTCCTCTGTTTTATTTGTTGATTTAAATTTTTTATGCAAAAGGAAACAGTAACATGCATTTTTGAAAAACGAGAACACTGTTGTCCATTTGGGTCTAATGAAAAACTTAATTTTTCTCACCTTTTCAAAAAAAAATTTTTAAGGAGGTACCAGGGATTGAACCCAGGACCTCGTAAATGGAAAGCAGGTACTCAACCACTTGAGCTCTATCCACCCCCCTCAAATTTGTTCTTTATGTTTGGTTTTTGGCATCTCATGTAGTATGTGCCTGGGCAAGGTTTTCATTGCATTTATCTGTTACTCTGTCACTGAACTTTTTGAATCTATAAAATTATGTCATACTGTTTGGGGGAATATTTTAGTTATTATTCCTTCAAGTTATTTTGCCCCAAACATTAAACTCTTCCTCTGCCTCTTCTGACATTCCAATGACATATTATTAGACCTCTTGATATTGTCTCATAAGTTCCTGAATTTCTGTTAATTTTTTAAAAAAAATTTCTGTTATTCAGAAATTATTATTGATTTATCTTCATGTTCAATGACTTTTTCCTCTCTTCTACTTTCTACTATTGAGTCCATCCAGTGAATAATTTTTTATTTCACATATTGTACTTTTCAGTTCTAAAACTTTCTTTTGATTCTTTTTCATAGTTTCCCATTCTCTACTGAGAATTGCTCTTTCTATTCACTTCAAGAGTTTATACCTTGACACCCAGCAGCATGGTTATAATAGTTGCCTTAAAGTCTTTGTATGATCACTTTTCAACACCTGGGTCATCTTGTGATTGACGTCTTTTCCTTTGAGTATTAGTTGCAATTTCCTGCTTCTTTGTATGTCAAATGATTTTGGATTAAAGCATGGACATTTTTAGTATTATATTATGAAACTCTGGGTCCTATTAAAATCCTCTGGAATATGTTAATTTTTATTTTGGTTGTTTTAACAGTCAATCAACCCAGTTAGTTGAGACTATGTCACCTGTTATGGGAAGTAGTTCCAATATCAATATCATGCAATTTTGCTATGCTGTTTGGAAATATACCATGCATTGGCCTCTCAGGGGTTAGTCTAGGACTTGAGCAGTATTTTTGTCATGGCTCAGGGCTCTAAGTCTTTGGTGTTTTTGGTGTCTTTTGCACATGAGCCTGAGACATGTGTTAGTTCATACACAGAATGAGATAAGTCCCTTCTCAAGATGTCTCCTTTCTGAGATTCCTCTCCACCCCCAGCTCACAAGAGTCCCTGATGAGTTTTCTTGGTGTTTTAGGTGCCTATGCCACTGCCTTTGAAGTTCAGCAGAGACAAGAGGGAGAAAAATGAATGGGGATTCCCTCACACTCTTCAGACAACTGCATCCTCTTTTCCAAGCTTTCTCTGAAGGATTTAAGGAATTACTCTATTGTTGTTGCAATGAGCCCTGGGACTTGAAGTACCATCAGAACAGAGCAAAGACAGAAAACAAATAATAATTTAAAAAAATAAAGGGGTTGATTCCCCCACACCCCATAGTCTTATTCTCAGAAAGGATAATTTTCCTGGTCCTCTGGCCAGAGAGACAAGTTTTCTCCCAGAGATTTTGCTGCCTGTGTGAGCTGTGCGTGTCTTCACTGTGGCTGCCCTAGCCACGTAGTTGTTTGAGAATTAAATGAGAACATCTTTGCCCTTCAACATGGGATATAAAGAAATGAAATGAGAAAAAGTTATGGGGATGTACATTGTACAGGGGAAACATGTATACATAAAATGTGGAATAATAGATAACATTTTCATAAATGAGGAGAAAGTGAGCATCAACAAGTATACAAAACTACTTTCTGTGCAATGCTCAAAAGACAAGAAGCTGTGGCATTGCCTTTGAATAAAGTTGTCTCTTGGTAATTATTAGCACTGACTTTAACTCAACATTATCCTACTACTCGAAAGCTTGTCACTTATATTACCAGCAGGGAATCAGCATATATGAGGTGCTTTTCTCTCCAGCCCAGTGGGGTTATTTTCTCTTATCCTCCCATTAATGTTTCAAACAAGCTATCTTGAGAATGCTTAAAAACAGCAAGATTAAAGAATGTCTCTTGCATTACAAAAGGATTGATTCTTCATTTTGCTCCCAGATTTACCACAGAGAGCTCTTAAACAGTGTTTTGTTTATGGGTTTTGGAAAGGGATAAATGCAAATTTCTATTTAGAAGTTTTAGCCAAATGAAGATGAAATGAGTTGTTTTTTTTTTTAATTCTTTCAGAAATAATAGTGTAACTCAATATACAAACTAATAATAATAGCTTCCTACCTTGGGGTAGGAGAACAAATCAAGTTTTATCACTGTCTTTGTATTTGCTGACCATAATAAAGTTATAAGTTTATTTGGTCTAAAAAAAAAAAAAAAGATATATAAAGGCCTGTATCTGTCATTGCAATGTCATTCAGGATGATTCCCAAGTCCTGAAAATGCCCCCCTATTATACCTGTTTTTCCCTCTCCCTGCCCTCAGACCCTCCAGTGACCACTGCCTCCACATCAATGATATAATTTCTTTCATTGGTAGAATCACAATAAATCTATGGTAGAATACTAGTTCATAGTTCATTCCACAATCCTGAGGATTCTGGGATGGTGATGCTGCTTATAAATAAGTAGAAAGGAAAAACCTTATTTTCATATTGTTTTACTGCTCATTTAAATGTGAAAGTGAAATGGAGCCACAAATCACGTTTATTTTCAATTTTTTGAGATTTAAAGATAAGAAGATCAAAATGACCCTTCACAAATTGAACATATTTTAAATATCTGTATTACAGAACCCTTAATGAAATTTGAGATCTGTTAAATATTTTTGATCTTTGTCATGCCAATATAAAAATACCATAATGACTTTTTTTCCTGTATGACAGTTGTAGTCTTTTTTAACAGCATTTGGTTCACAAAATAATAGTAATTCACATATCTGGTTGTCTCCCAGTAACTTCCCAGGTGGCTCTATGTCTACACTTACAAAGAGACCTCCTTCTTTCCTGTTCTGATCAAGGCTTCCTACCTCTGTTTCAATTATTTGAAATCACCTGGTTGCTTGATAATTTTCTCTGATATTTCTCCTTTTATACATAATTCTGCCTCATCTGTGGGTCATCTAAAACGCATTCTATACCTTAAGGAAGCAAAATTGCTTTTATATTTAAAAAAAATGAAATTCTTCTGACTAGTGATATTAATTTGAAAGAAAAATATTGAAATTATATTACACATATTTGTAACTTCATATCTCAGTTTTAATGTTCATGGTTCACACTATGTGTATTGTGAATACTTGTGGAATTTCAAACATTTCCAAATCTCTGTTAAGCAAATGAAAGAAAATATGAATATCATAAAATGCCAGAAGGGATAGACTGTGGTCACATTTGAAATTGAGGTATGTCATTCCAAACTACTGTAAATAGAAAGGTTTGTACTTTTGTCAGGCCACTAACAGAATCAAAATGCATGTACTATCAGGAATAATAAGGGACAATAATAT
This sequence comes from Cabassous unicinctus, assembly GCA_029593785.1. Taxonomy (NCBI): domain Eukaryota; kingdom Metazoa; phylum Chordata; class Mammalia; order Cingulata; family Chlamyphoridae; genus Cabassous; species Cabassous unicinctus. The sequence continues at coordinate 8,863 of JAQZBX010074976.1, forward strand.
CTTTGAAATAAGCTGATGAGTCATATATTTTTAATCAGGATCTGAGGCTTGGGCAAAACATAAAGGACATGATTTATTGGTCTTTAGATAATGTCTTTTATTTATGATATGCTTTCTGGTATTTTTTTATTAAAAAGAAAGCTTACTGTCTAGCTACACATAGTCTAGGGCAATTTTGACTATCTTTTCTTAAACAATTTTTGGATGATACATTTTTGCAATCAGGGAGAAATATTTTGGTAGAAATAATTGTGGCCACTGAGTGGGATTATAGAGAACACTTCTGAGAAGGTTTCATGATTTTTCTTGATCTATATATGAGTATAGTGTTTCAGTCAGCCAAAGGGGTGCTAATGTGAAATACCAAAAATGGGTTGTTCTTTATAAAGGGTATTTATTTGGGGTAGAATTCCACAGTTACCAGGTCATAAAGCATAAGTTTCTTCTCTCACCAAAGTCCATTGCCACATGTTGGAACAAGACAGCTGCCTACATTTGCCAGGGTTCAGGCTTCTTGGGTTCCTCTCTTCCCGAGGCTGCATTTCTCTCTGGGCTCCTCCACAAGATCAGCTGTAGACTATCAGGTGAACGGCTCACTTCTCTTCCCCTGGGGCCTTCTCTCCAACATCAAAACTCCAACATCAAAACTCTAACTTCAAAACTGCAACTCAAAAACTGCTCTCTCTGTCCTTTGCCTTGCCTTTTATATTTGATTCCTTACCCACCAAGGGGTGGGGCTCAACACCCTACTGATATGGCCCAGTCAATGCCCTAATCATAACTTAATCATGCCCAGATTAAAAGATCAGTTTACAAGCATGATCCAATTATATTTTTGGAATTCATAATTACATCAAATTGCCAAACCGCTACATATAGTTTTATTCCTTTCTCAGCAAATGGATATGCACATTCTATGTGGATAGATATTAACTCCTTAATATTTGTTAAGGATGCAGTCGGAATCTCCAAATCTCTAGTACACACTTAATAGGCATAGCTTAAGCTAAGGCCTCTCAACATGCAGTATTGGCATTTACGGCTGGATGATTATTTTGGGGGAGTGGTGCATTCTGTCCTCTGTATTGTAGGATGTTTAACAGCACCCTTGAACTCCACCCTCCAGATCCCTGTAGCATTTCTCCTGTAGTTTTGGAAATGGCAAAAAATTCACCAGGCATAAATTACAGTTCTCAAAGGGCAAAATCATCCCTGGGTAAAAACAACTGGAAGTCAAATTAGAGTTTTCCATTTAACTAGATAATATTCTTTTTAGGTCATAAGGTTTAACTTGCTATCTTCTTTAGATAAAAATAAGATAGGTTTAAAGAGGTGTGGCTCAGTATGAAAAAGATGTGAGGTGAGAACCATCCAATACAAAAAACAACTAGTACTGGGTCTGTTTCACACCAGAACTGAGCTCATTTGCGTAAGTAGTCTGAAGCCAGAGAATTCAGAAGTGAGTTCTAAATAACTTTAATAAATGGTCCCAGAGATCTGCAAATTGTGTCTAGGAGATAGCAAGATGGTCAATTTCTATATCCATAATGAAACTCTTACTGTCTGAGAAATAACTATGTATGTGCAATTTTGTCACCTCTTCATTCTGTCCTTTTGGAGTTTTGGGGCATAGATTTAATTCTTAATAACCAGGCCAGGCTGAAGAAGGGATAACTTTTTTATTCCGATGAATAAAAAATTATAGCCTTCAAAATGATGAAAATCACTGTCCAAAAGAAATTTCCAGGATAAAAATAATCTGTTTCTTCTCTGTCCACTATGGTAGCTGCTGGGTACATGTTATTACTGAACATTTGAAATGTGGCCGCTTTTATGGTAGAAACGATAATATATTTGAGTTTTAGGCTTAAATAATATATATTACTTAAATCCATTTCACCCTTTGCATATTTCTTTTTTTCAAGTGACTGTCTATTGTCCCTTCAATTCAAAAGGTATTGAAGAGCCAGTTTTGTAACGTTTGACATAAATTCAAAAGGTAAGTATACAAGTCCTTCTTTTCTCAGTGCCATCCAGGAAGCAGCTCTCTGGGGCTTGGGAGGCTTCCTCCCTCCCTCTCCTTCTGGAGCTTCAACAGAGGAGGAAGAGGAGGAGGAGGAGGAGGAGGAGGAGGTTGTCCTGGGCAGAGTTGGGTTTCAGGGAGGGGCTTGGTAGCACCAAGCAAGATGAAGGAGGCCAAGGGTCAGCAGGACCAGACTCAGATCACAAGTGCTAGGTGGCCCAGCTCTACTTGTTCCACAGTTGAACCATGTCCACCAGCACATCCAAAGCCAGGCCTACAGCTGCTGCCCTGGCTGCCTGCACCCCAGGTCTGCCTAGAGCTCCTCCAGTGGATTTTGGATTCTTCCCAAATCCTGCTGCCATCTCTGCCTCCAGGTCATGATCAGCATCTCCTCCCAGTTTTCCACGCTAATCAGGATAATTCCTTGCAGAAAGCCACAGCATAGATAATTTCTTTGTGAAGTGCACTGCTGAGGTTCCCAGTAGTACAGTAGAGAAGTCTAACCAGGTGCATCCAAGCTGTGGACAATGCAGCAGCTAATAGGATTTGTGGAGTGTGTGTTGAATGGCTCTGAGAGACTAGCATTAGAGCTCATAAAGGGGGATGTTTCTCCAGAGGCAGTTGGGGTGAGCAGTCATAAAAACAAACAACTGAGCTTTACTATGAGACATGTGACAAGCTGTCATATCAGAATTGTCAACTATTAGAAAACAAAGAGTATAGATATCAACTGATCAAAGATTTTCAGAATCAGAAAGTGATCAACTAATTAATCACAAAACTGAATGGAAAAAACAAAAAACATACAATTCACAGGAAGTCAGATCCAATACAGAATAATTGAAGTAAATTTAAAAAAATCTGTAGGAGAATATTAAATCTGCTGTATTTATGTTGATGTTAAAAATAAATTATAAAAACAAAGAAAAGCTCTACTGAATCATCTAGAGGACCTTGCAAGGGACCATTGCAGAAACCTTATGCAATGATTAGAAATGGCTGGACTTTGTAAGCTGCTGTGACATGTCATGCATTTTGCTAAAGTGGCACTTTCCAGTGGCAGCAGTAGAGCATTATTTTACAGCAAGTGCCTGATTACCTACCAATTAAGGCAAGATATGATGCTTCACCAATGGCCAAAAATACACTTTCCACTGCGATCCTAGTTTCTGGTTCCAAAATATGATCAATTTAAGTTCTTTTGTAATGGAGAATAAAGAGATTCAGGCACAAACACCTAAGCAGAATCCTGTTGTGGAACAATATTCACTGCCACAAGGTGGTTTATCTTGAAATCAGTTGTCCAAGTTCCCAACACAGATCAACCAAGCCCAATTATCACTCCAGCACATACAGCAAAAGCTGTCTACTCCATGTTTGACAAATTTTCAAAATAACAGCCCTAAACCCAGTGCACAAGTTATTCATTCTCAACCTCAAGAACTGAGATTCTACCAGACTATGCCACAACAGGCAATACAGCCCAACCCCATACAGATGTCTTGCATGGCTCAGCAAGACAACACAGTAGCAGATCACCAGTGGATTTCTGTCCCATCAACTGCCAACATCACATCCTGTCCCCCTTCCAGTCTCACCATTACTATTGAAGTAGGATATGATATAAAGACTTCTGGTTCACCTACAATCAATTTGTGCTCACCAGTGTGAAGTGCTTATAATCTTCCTTCTCTTCCAGATATTGATTACTCCAGTACTATTATTCTGGACAACATTGTGAGTAAAATACTAGCATATGTCATGGACAGGCAAGGGCACCCTCAAACGGAAACATCCATTCACCCACTTCATCACAACCATCTCCAGGCACTGCAGGACCTGTTACTCTGACTAGTGTACATCTCCCAGTATGTTCACCTAATGTCTCCAGCTCTGGTGGCTAAGAAAGCTCAGGCTTTACAAGTAAACCAACAGGAACTGATTCAACATACATAGTCTCAGTGGTCGTGTTAGAGATAATTTAAATAAAACAAGAAAACAGCACACACCTGAAAATTATGATTTTCCTGTTGTTATACTAAAACAGGAATCAGATGAATCTAGTCCTCCAAATACCAACTATCCAAGAAGCACAGTCACGTCCTGCTCTTAAATAGCAATCAGGACACTGTTTCTGAGGAGACTGTGCTAACCCAGATGCTCCAGACAGCACAGTAAATCCATCTGAATATCCTCAGGAAAATCCCTCAAATGAAAATCTGAGTGGCTGGATGCCTCCCAGAATTCACAGCTTCAAGTTAGAGGGATGAGGAAAGAGTTTGTCCCAATAAAGAGTGGTGTGCAGTTTGTCAGAATAGAGGGATACCGTGTGCTGTGAAAAGTGTCTCAAAGTATTCCATCTATCTTGTCATGGGCCTATACTGACAAATTGTCCAAATGGAGAGCAGATTTATAAATTCTCCTGAGAAGCATCTTAACCAGAAGTTGAATGTGATTGGGACACTCCCAATAACTTAAAATCCAGGGGATTTCATAATAATTAGTCACAGTTGGAGAAATTGGGACTTGAAAACCCAGGCTCATTTCATGACAGAGAAATAAATTTAGCCATTCACACTTCTATCTATTGGTGGTTAAATTAACAGGGTCTTCAGTTCTCTTTTTTCTGAGTTATGACTGGGAGTGTTCCAGTCTTATCTTAGGGAGATGGTTTTTATCCTTAAGCCTCATGAACCAACCACTGGTAGCTTTTGACTGCTTCTGCAGCTTCCTTACGTCTCTCAGTTTTCATAGAATTGAAGAAAGTTAGGGTCTTGCTCTGGATTAGGCTTTGGCTTAAGGGGAAGTTGGGGTTAGTTTGATCTTCTATGCAGACTACTAAAAACTTTTCCATATCAACAATAAGGCTGTTTTGCTTTCTTATTATTCCTGTGTTTACTAAAGTAGCATTTTTAATTTCCTTAAAGAAATTTAAGTTCCTTAAGCAACTTTTCCTTTGCCTTCACAACTTGGCTAACTAGCTCAATATGCTTAGCTTTCTAAGTCTATTTCTATCTTGGCTTTTGACATGCTTTCCTCACTAAGCTTAATCATTTCTAGCTTTCAATTTAAAGTGAGAGACCTTGACTCTTCCTTTCACTTGAACACTTAAAGGCCATCCAAAGGTTATTAATTAGCCTCATTTCAATATTGTTTTGTCTAAAGAAATAGGCAGGCCAGAGGGGAGGGAGAGAGACAGGGAACAGCTGGTTGGTGGGACAGTCAGAACACACAAAACATTTATTGATTAAGTTCACAGTCATATGTGTGTGGTTTGTGACAACTCAAAACAATTACAATAGTAACACCAAAGATAACTGACTACAGATCACTATAATACATCATAATAATAACAGAAAGATTAGGTTATTATGAGAATTACCAAAATGTGACCCAAGGTCACTAAGTTAGCACAAGCTGTTGTGAAAATGCTAGTAGACCTGCTCAATGCATGGTTGCCACAAACCTTCAATGTGTAAAAACAAAATATCTGTGAAAAAGAAGGTATGCTTGTACAGGGAGAGTATTTCATGTAAATAAAACCTGAAGATTTTGTAACTGATTTTAGATTAGTCTTTCAAAACTGTGCTGAATTCAATGAGCCTCATTCAGGAACAGCTAATTCTGGTATAAAATTCTAAAGCTATTTGAATAACTTCTTAATAGATTTTATCCAGAAAAAGATGTTTCCCAAACCAGATTTCAGGAATGAATCAGAAGATAATAAATTTTGTGATGATTTAGCTCCAGAAGAAACGCCTCAAAAGCATTGAGGAATGTCAGTTA
>JAQZBX010074977.1:0-14670 GCA_029593785.1 Cabassous unicinctus
CCCTCACAAGGAGGCCCCAGGAAGCGAACCCCGGGCCTCACACATGGTAAACGGGGGCTGTATCGATTGAGCCACACCCACTTCCTGTTGTGAGGTCTTGCTTCATCAGCCCACCGGGCTGCACAGGCCGGCCTGTCCTCACAAGGAGGCCCCGGGAAGCGAACCCGGGGCCTCCCATATGGTAAACGGGAGCTCTATCGATTGAGCCACACCCACTTCCTAACTTATCTTACTGGTGTTTTGTGCAGCAGTTTATAACAAAAATTTAGAAGCACTAGCATCATAACTATTTTCCCATTAAACCTCACATTTACCTCTTGGACACAAGTATTTTCTATCTCCCGGGAACAACCTAAGATATCATCTAAACCTTTTTTTCTGATACATTAATCATCTTTTCTAGATCACCTTGCCTAAATATATCCATGTGCAGACAATTATCTCCAAAGGGTGTCCATGCCAGAAAGCTCATTCTTAAATTGAACTGAAATCTCTTTTCTTGTAGCTTTCCATGTTTTGTTGTTTCTAAATAAACTTTTAATTTTAGAACAGTTTTAAATTTACATAATTATTGTGAGGATAATACAGAGAGTTCCCATATACCCTACACCCAAGTTTCCCTATGATTAACTTCTTCCATTAGTATAGTACTTTTGTCACAATCAATGGACCAATATTGATACATTAATATTAGCTAAAATCCATGTTTTCATATTTCTTCAGTTTTTTTCTAATGTCCTTTTTCTATTCCAGGATACCACATTACATTTAGTTATCATGTCTTCTTAGGCTCCTCTTGGGATAATTTTGCAGACTTTCCTAGTTTTGATGACCTTTATGGATTTGAGAATTAGTGGTCAGGTATTTTGTAGAATGTCCCTCATTTGGGATTTGTCTGATATTTTTCTCATGATTAGACTGGAGTAATGTGCTTTGGGGAGGAAGACCACAGAGGTAAATTTCCATTCTCATCACATCACATCAAGGGTACATATTATCAACATGATGTATTTCTATTGATGTTGACCTTGATCACCTGGCCTAGATGGTGTTTGTCAGGTTTCTCCACTGTAAAGTTACTCTTTTATTTATCCCCTTCCATACTGTACTCTTTAGAAGAAGGACACTATGTGCAGAAGCCTATACTTAAGGAGTGTGGGTTATGCTCTGCTTCCTTAAAGGTGGAAAATTAGGAGTTCTTCTGCATGGGATATTTGTCTATTCATCCTTATTTATTTATTCAATGATCTATTCATATCGGTATGGCTCATGGATATTTATTTTAAACTTTGGGTTATAGTTCAATATTGCTTTATTTTGTTGCTCAAATTGTTCCAGCTTTGGCCATTGGGAGCGTTTTCATTTGTGCTCCTGTGTCCCTTTGACATTACCCCATCATTGTAGGTTATTTTTTTTTGAGTCTAGTTTATTTTTGTGCTGCCTTCTGCCACAAAGAAATTTAATCTCTCTTGCATGTGACAGCCCTTCAGATTTCTGAAAACAGCCATCCTTACCCCCTCTAGTCTTCTCCAGACTAATCATTTCCCTCCCATTCCTTCAGACATTCTTCATGTGACAGATTTATAGACCCCTTAATCTCCTAGTTCATTTCTTCAGGAAACATTCAATTTTGTCAGTTACTTGAACTATATCCTCCCACTCTGCTAACCCTCCACAAGAATTATAAAATTTAAGAGAAATCAAATGTAGTTCTTCATCTGGAAAATATTTGTGATAGTACTTAACACACAGGCTGAGTAATTGAATGAATAAATGACCTCTATATTAGAATGAAGGCCCTTAGGGATTAGAGGTGAAGTATAATACTTCTTCTCTGTGCAGAGTGTAATATTTTTCAAACCTATTTAGTTACCCATTTCTTTGACCCTTCCAAACTCTTTGTGAGGTAGTTAAGGTGATAGTGGTATGCCAGAAAACCCAGGCTCAGAGATTGTGCCTAGTCCAAAGTTGTCTTCTGACTCTTATTCCAGTATTCTTTATATTTTATTTAAACTTTGCCTGTGTAAGCTAATATTTGTTTGTCAGACCTTTACCCTTAATCAGAATTACCACTACATTTGCATACAGGCTGAATTTAGCCTCTGGATATAAAATGAGATGTGAAAGTCAAGTCTGAAATGCAAATATTTAAGAAATGTTTTTAAAAATAGAAATCATTTTAATTTGCTAGTAGATATCAATTTAGTGGTCAAGTCATAATCTAGAAAACATATGGTTAACTTTGGGAATAGAAATGTGAACAGAACCAAAATGAATGTTTTCTAATTATTCCTGCCTGCTGCGGATATTAGGTAGGTAGCTTTGTCTCTTTGTCGCCACTTATAAAATTCCAATGGAAAGGTGCTGACATTTAGCTAATCCTAAACAGTGCATAATCCCCAAATAATTTATACAGTTATATTCTGTCACACATGCATACCCCAGTGCCCAGTCCTTGCTCTTTTATTTGGCAGTTGCAGAGAATGTACTGGGAGATTTGGCAAATGGCAACTTTTATTCCTAGACTGTCTCTGTTCACTCAAATGCAGGGCAAGAATATTGTCCATAAAAGCCTTGTTACTTATTCCTGTAAGTATTAACTAGGACTGAGATGGGGAGAAAAAAAAGAGCTAGAAAACTTTTTTTTCTACCTGACCACTCATCCAATCTTAAAATTAGTTTTATACAAACAAAAAGTTGTGTGTACAGAATATTTCAAATCACAACTCTCCTGGATGAATGATTGCCATACCCAAGGAGCCTGCTGCCTTCAGCCACCAGTTGAAATCAAACAACTAGCTATCTGTGCAGCCACCTACTGGACAAGGTGGGATAGAGAAAGTAATTTACTTGGAAAGAGGTGGTCTGAGGTTTGGCTGGCGACTGGGAAGAGCTGACTTTCATTGCTGAGGGAGACATAGGATATCCAGAGAAGGAAGGCAGCAAAAGGGACTGTGGTGACAAAGGATGGAGAGGAGTAAGTGGGTATAGACGCTATCCTTACATATACCATGTAGGTTGTTAAGGAAGGAAGTCGTCTTTTAGCTTTAATATTTTCTGGGTCTTTCAGAGAGAAGGTTGATAGAGGAACTTAGGAAGCATGACTAAAGAGTTGAATCTGATGTAGATAAAGGAGAAATGGGGCAGGCTTTTGATTATTTGAACCTATGAACTTTGTTTTTTTTGTTACCTGAAAGAAGTTCTGAGGTGAATTTGATGGGGAATGTGAATTCTGCTGATATGATTGTTTTCACTAACAAAAAACTAAATCCTTGGGAAACTTGAACTTTTTAATCCTTTCTTACTTCTAAAAGGATTAGTCACTGTAAATGTGATTAACATGCTTCTTTCCTTGACAGGAGTATCTGAGTTAATGTCAGACCCAGGTCCAAGTGGCCCTGACTGACCCTGATGATTGGGCAGGTTCATATAAATTTAGGAGGCAAGAATTCTGTAAAGGTTCTGGTGAACCTGAGATGAGACTCTGAGGAAAAGCTTCCATACCATCTACAGATGTTATCTAATTGTGTGTATGTGTTGGCTGAATATTAAAAAAAAATTCTCCAACTTGCCTGAACATGGTCTTATCTCCAACTTGGGTGCTGTCATTCCTCATCCTCTCTTATCTCTTCTCTTTCACCCTCATGCTTTTGCATTCACAAGGTTAAGTATAATAATTTTAACATTGTACACAAAATGAAATGACTTGCTTAGTTGTGACTTTAAGGCCAGGCATGCATTAGTCTTTATAGGTCTTAGCTCTTTCATCAGATGAACACTTTAAGCCTGTGAAGAATGTAAGAGTGAAAATTAAGGAAACATTTAGATTTTCAGTCTTCCGTTTGCTCTGCATCTTGAGGACTAAGAACTAGATGGTAAAGATATACTTAAATTGCAGAAAAAACTAGCCAAGTCCCTTTTCTTCCTTGTACCTTTGCTTCTTAAATGATAAAATGAGACACCTTCAATTTTCTATTATCTGAGGTCTTCTACTTTGTGGATTATCCAGACCCTTGTTTCTTCACTCTTAAGCTGTTCAGTGTCACTTCTACTAAAGCTATATGAATATATATAAATATATATATATTTTTTCTGGTCCTACTGGAAGAGCATTGCAGGGCTTAAGCATGTAGGGGGAACAGAAAAATGTGGGGCAAAAATCAGTTCATTTTCTAGTACTCTCATTCTTCAGACCCAAGTCAGCATCTTTATTTTAAAAAAACTGTCTAGCTCCCCTTCCTTGTCTACTCCCACTCCCATATATGAATATATCCCCCTTTCTCTCTATCTCTCTGAGTGACTGAACAAGCAAGTCTGGTGAAAAAACTAGTCTGATGCCTCAAAAATACTCTAATTTTAAGAAACTAAATTCTGCCTATTATATTCCATTCCCCCTGTGATTTTACTTAGGTGTAAATTCTCCCATGCTCCCTTTGAAACGTGCTCAGGGATCTTAGGGGAAGGCAGGCAGATGGGGCATTAATGCAAGTTGATGTTTCTCACTTCACAGTGCCCATGCAACATTTATTGGCATTAAAATAGTGTCATTCAAATGAGGTGGCTGATGTTGGAAAATGAATGCAAAGTTAATCATTGTTCTGTGGATCTGAACTCTGATAAGGAAGCTCTATAGAGGCAGCACTTCAATTCTCCTTATTCAATATATATCTATGTATCACTCAATAGTAAAACCTTGAGTCTGACAGGAGGAAAGAACCTCCAAGGCTATATTAAGGTCATGGGGATAAAACTACCTGCCTCTCCTACTTTACCAGGTTGCGTGGGGCGGGGCGGGGGAGAGAATGAGGAAAATAATGCATGTAGAGTAGTCTGAGTGTCTAGAAACAAAGATGAAGATGTTTTATTAGCTTTGTGTAAAAGCTTTGGTTAATTCCCTAGAGCCGTGTAGCATCCTGGAACCCCTGTAACTAATTTCTCTTTTCCTTCCTCAAGTTTTTGTTTTGCCCTGGTACCCAGGTTAAGGAGAAATTGATTCCTTTCTATCTTCTGTTTAGCTTTTGTCCCTCTGCATTGAGGCTTTGAATTCAAAAAACCTCTTTGGGTCTATAGGGCTGGCCATTGATAGTTAGGCTTAAACATTAAACAACCTAACAGAACTAATTAGGTTTCTGACCTGTGGCTAAGTCAATTAATTTTGCTTCATAGAATTTATGAGAGGGAAAAACATGCACATATTTAGGACTCAATGAAACTTCCCTCAAAATGTCACCTTGTAGATTCAAGTGTTGCTGACTCAGTGGAAATATCTTGTAGAAACCAGCTTGGGAACATACAACTTTCTTTACTGTCTTCTTTATGTCTTCACTTCAACTTGACTTGTGAGAAGGTGAGGGGGACAGAAGCCATTTTGGATGTGAAGAATAGACTGAATCAAATACCTAAAGAACACGGCTTGATTAATTCAAATTATAGCCCTGGCCTCCCCAGTCTCATTCTCCACAGCAATAATTTCTCTTTGGCTGGAGACCTGAGCATCTGTGTCCAAATCTCATATTTTTTCCTGGACAGATTCATTAAGTCAAACCTTGAGTTGCTTGGTTTTTGTTTTCTGCACCATCCCCTAACTTAAGTTAAATTAAAAATGAAAACCATTAAATAGCAGTACAAACACAATAATAACAGGACATTATGTCCTGTCCCTCAGAGGTCAATTTAATGTTATTAGTAGCATAAAACTTCACAGAGGCTTTCTCTGGAGGACTACCAGAAACAGCATCATTCAGTAAGTTGCCATGTGCTGCCATTCTTTCAGTTTGGCATTATTTATTGATTGTAGCAAAAGCACAATATTTGTACCTATTAAACCCTTTAGTTTCCTTTCAGCTTTGCCTGAGTAAAAGTGGAACCACACTATTATTGTTAAACCATTCTCAAGGCTAAAAACCTCCTGAATGTTGTCCCTGGTCACAAAGACAAGTACTGAGGTGGAGCAGCTCTGCCTGCTTTGATTCATATCAAGGCTAACACTGTGTGTGTATGTGTGTGTGTGTGTTGATGTTCATGTTTGTATGGAAGAGAGGAGTGAAAGGAGTGAAAGTTTTAAGGAAGGAGGAGGGGGCTGGAAGAAAAAATCTTTCAATGAATTGAAACTGCATAATGAAAAGATTCTGAAATTTAATTGCAAAAATGGTTGTGTTTTTTCTCTCACCTCCTCCTCTCTCTCCTTTCCTCCCCCCCATCCTTCCCAGAAGCACTGAAAGTAAAATGAGACTGTCAGATAGAAGCCACACACCCACTCTAGGTCTGTTTTGAGAAAGGTTTTTTTCCCTCCCCATATTTACTTTGTAGTAAATAGCATGTATACTGCAAGATGCACATTACAGTGTGGAGGCTTGCCATGTTCTACTTGTTCCTCTCCCATGAGCTGCTTGAATCTGGCAGGCGGAGTGAAAGTTTAAGGACTTGCTGTGACCACATTTCTCACCATCTCTTGTAGTTTCACATTTGGCCATTCAGTGTTCAGTCAGTACCTTCTGACACGTGGCCTGAAAGAGTTGGAGATTTACTTTCCAAGTTTGGAAATGTTCATGTGTCACCATAGAGCAGGGGTTCTTTACAAGGGATCTGTAAGCTTGAATTTAAATTCAAAAAAACATTATTCTTGTGCAAAAGTGTTGGTGCAGGTGTGATATATTTATTAAATAATACATAGTATAGTGTGGGCTTGGTAAGGGGTCCGTGGTTTTCACCTGACTGGCAAAGGGGTCTGTGGAACAAAAACAGTTAAGAGCTACTGCCATCGAAGGTGAATTTGACCATGTGGCTGCAGGTTCTTTTGAGGATTTTAGGCAAGAGGAATCAAGAATGTGTTTGAGGACATGTACATAATTCAAATAATGCAGTTTTGGACACACTTGCATAATAGTGCGTGATATTGGAAGTTCCCCTTTCTAAAATTTTATTTTTGCTTTGACTCTTGAAGTACCTAAGCATGATTTCCTTAATATTTTTCAGGCCAGTTGTCAATTTTCAACTGCTCTGGATTTTCTTGGTCTCTCCTGGCTTCTATTCTCTTCTAGTTTGTGTTTTCTTCTCAAAATAAAATTTCAATTACTAAGAGTAGATGTCCATGCAAGCCTATATCCTATACCCCTGTTGGGAATATATTTCTCACATCCAGTACATAGCTTTCCTGTGGTTGGTTGAGATAGACCTGTAGGCCTAGGATCAAAGTCCTTGAACAAGGTCAGGGCCATTGCTCATGCAACCAAGTTAGGGACAGAGGCCCATAAGACATGAACTGGAATGTATATTGCAGTGGTCTGTGAGGAGGAAGAAGATTAAGTGCAAGTTTGGTGGAGGGAGAGAGACTGGGTCAGAAAGAACCTGAAACATACTCAAGTAGACAAAGAGAAAGACTAAAGCTGACTCATGAGCAGTGTGTTTTTGGTTATTGCTGTTAACTGAACTTGTCTTGTTGCTCTCTCTCTCTGTCCTCATTAAGTTACCCATTCCTCTTTCTCTGAGATGTACACTATGTAGATCTTTTAACCTATTCCTTTAATGATTTTTAAAATTATTTTCATTATCCTTATTAGATCTGTCTTGTTCATGTCCTTTGGTAGCCTAGAATTAGACATGCCATCTTAGGAAGTTTGACCAGAGATCCGGAAAGATGGATTTACCATTCTGGTTTGTATTTGTGTTCCATGTAACTGCATGCACACTCAGCAACCACTGCACTGACTTGTATTTTCTTTGTGATCCATCCTGATCTTTATATCCTTTGAGTATTATATTTCTCAATCTGATATTCACAGGTACTAAAATAAATAAATAGAAAATAGATAGATGGTAGATAGATAGATAGATAGATAGATAGATAGATAGATAGGTAGATAGATAGATAAAGTTCCTAAGTGAAATAAATTTAGGAAACAATGGATTAAACAAAATAAAACAATTTCTTTACTATAGGCCTTCCTAGAGTTTTTATGTTAATGTGTACTGTGGCTATAAGATACAACTTTTCCCAAACTCATTTCACTAAAAGTATCTTTTGGTAATATCTTGAGAAATCCTTATGTTCCAGTTTGGGAAACACTATCTTTTGAAATTTAGAGGACTTGGAACTTTTAAATCAAATGATTTTTCCTTTATAATTTTGGTTCCCATGCCCATTTGGTCTTTGCCACTTCTATACCCCAACAAAAGAAAACCTTCTGCCACCTGATATTAGTACTTGGCATCCATCCATCTCACTATGTTTTTCATTTTCAGAGACCAACAAGTTGCTTTCCCATCCCATGTCTTCTTTTCTACCTTTCCACTTTGGCGCTGGGAAGTAAAATACCCCATCATACCCTTCACAGCTTATTTATTCTTCTCAGTTTTGCAGACCTGGACATTAATGAAAATGATAAGCACCTTATAATTTTATAGTACCTTATATTTTTCAAGGTACTTTCATATCCATTATCTCATTTGATCCTCAGTAGGGAAGCAGAACATGGATTATTACCCATGCTAGCTCAAGGCCATACATCTAAGGGCTGAGCCAATAAAGTTTCTAGATTAGTAAATTATACTACACTTAGCCCACTACCAGTTCCCCAGCCTAATTCCTTTCACACTATTTTTGGGAAACTGAGTACATGTTGGAAATTTCTTGGCAAATATGAGAATTTGCTCACAGAGCAAGTGTGGAAAATATTTTGGCAGGAAATCAGGCATGGAGGAGCTCAACTGGAGCCACTTGATACTTGACCACTAGGTAGGAAACTGGATCACAAAAACAAAACAAAACAATACTAGATTAAGCCATGGCAGAGAAGACTTATTAAGAAGTGGCAGGCACAATGAACAGGAAGGTGTTGGACTCCCATCCTGGGGAGACCTGCTATGTTCTCAAATAGAGGGACAGGAGTCTCTCGAGAGCATAGGCAGTGCGTAATAGCAGAGGATAGGCCAGTATGTCAAGCCGTCAATGTTGGTGCAAGTAACTATGAACCTTGTTCTTGAAGGAGTGAAGCTTGGGGATTACCGTGCGTCCCGAGGAGGGTGGAATAGAATAGATGGAACATGGGGCATTTTTGGGGTGATGGAATTGTTCTACATGTTCTTGCAATGATGGATACAGGCCATGTTAAATTTCATCAAAATTTATAAAAGTGTATGGTCCAAAATGTAACTATAATGTAAATCATTGACCATGGTTAGTAGTAATGTGTCAATATTTGTACATCAATTGCAACAAATATACCATCCCCATGTAAAATGTTATTAATAGGGGAGAGGGGAAAAAGGGGAGGATGTTGGGTATATGGGAATCCTCTATATTCTGTACTTGACTTTTCTGTAACCTAAGCTTCTTTGAAGACAAACTGAAAAATAAGACACTAGGAGAATAAATGGAAGAAAATGTCACTGTACATACAAGACAACAGATCTTACAGTGATGAAAGACATAATGACAAATCTTTTAATTTTATATTTTAATTATTTTTTATTTCTAAAAATTTAAAATGCTTTTGTATTTTATTTGTTATTTTTAAAGCTATCATTATTTCATTTTCTTATTAATTGTATTTTATTATTTTGTTGTCTTCATTTTTTAAGAAGTTTTGGATCACAGAAGGGTTACAACTGTGGCAGAGGAGAATCATTGGTGCAGGGTATCAGTGATGGAGGATGCATGGGAGTAGGTTCACCTGGGGCATATGAATATGTTCAAGTGTTCATGGGGCATTGTCATAGTGGGTGGAGATCCACACAATAACCAAAAAGAATATCGAATTTGCATCCTGGGAAACTCTGCCACATTCTCTAATAGGACAAGAATCCCCGAAGTACAGGAGCAATGACTAGTGAAGGAGGATGGACCATTGATGGGCTCTTGATATTGATGACTGTGCTTATGAACCTTTACTTTTGAAATTGAAACTTAGTCTCGTATTATAGGGGTATCTAAGAGTTACCTCCTGAAGACCTCCTTGTTGCTCAAATGTGGCCTCTCTCTAACACAAACTCAGCATATAAATATATTACCTTCCCCCCAGCATGGGACATGACTCCTGGGGATGAACTTCCCTGGCACCAAGGGATTACTACCAAGCACCAACAAGCAATGCACTTGGATAAAGACCTTGACCAAAAGGGGAAAAGGGTAAAGACAAATGAGATTATATGGCTAAGAGACTTCAAAGTGAGTTAGGAGGTCATTCCAGAGGTTATGCTTATGCATGTCTCAGCAGGATCTCATTGACTGCTAAACTAAATATTGCCTCAAGTAGGGGGGCTCCTGAGGGCTCTGGAGACATTCAGACACTATAGGCAAGGCAGACAGCTCAGGAGTTTGGTGCCCTGCCAGTGGGCCCTACTTTGGAATTTATGCTTCCCAGTGTGACAGAGTTGGAATGACTCAGTTGTGGTTTCTCTACACATGGCTCTTCTGCCCCTTCTATTTGAACCTAAAGTTAGTACTAGAATTGATAGGTGTATGTCCAAGAGACATCCTACAATGCACAGGGCAGCCACCTTCTTGTAACAACAAAAAATTATAGAAACCAAATATTAGTAGTGCTAAGAATGAGAAACTGTTTAAGTGAAAAGTTGCAGAGAAGTTGTTATGATTTTAGTCTCTGCTTTCTTCCTTTATTTGCTGTGTGTGTGTGCGCACATGTGCATGTGGTTAGAGTTCATCCATTTTGGCCAATGTAGGGAAGGTTCTCAGAGTATTTGAGTGGTATCACTGTGTCCTGAAGAGATGAATATGTATCATGGTAAACTTGAGGGGAGATTCACTTGGGGCAACAGAGACGTCTGGGCTTGTGGTTACAGTCACACACCTGAGAACACATTTGTCTGGCAACACTTGCTTAATTTGGTGTGACATTCCCAGAACCTGTCTGAAGAGTGCTCTTGTGGTTTGAGGATGGATGATGTATTAGTCAGCCAAAGGGGTGCTGATGCAAAGTATCAGAAATCTGTTGACTTTTACAAAGGGTATTTATTTGGGGTAAAAGCTTACGTTTACAAGGCCCTAAAAAGTCCAACTCAAGGCTGCTTTCTCACCAAAGTCAGTTGTCACGTGTTGAAACAAGATGGTGGGCAATCTCTGCCTGGTCTCTTGGTTTTCTCAGCTGCTCAGATGCTCTGTTCTCTTCAGCTGCAAACTAACAGGCAAATGGATGATCTATTTTCCTGGAGCCTTAGCTGTTTGAGCCTTTTCCTTTCTGTCACATGGGAGCACAGAAATGACCAAGTTCTCTCCTCTTCTGTGTGTCTTCTTGAGTGAGTGTCCATTTATATCAGCCCACCAAAGGGGTGGGGACTCAATCTCAGTCATGCCTTACTGATTTGGTTGAATCAGAGCCATAATTTTAACAGGTAATTTAATCAAGACATGTCAACTGAATCTAATGCATTCAAAGGGTATCACATCCAGAAGAATAGATTAGTTTATAAACATAATCTCTCATTTTGGGATTCATAAATAATCTCAAACTTCCACAGATGAGGTTCTTTTTCTTGGATGAGGAGTGGTGGGTGGGTGTGGCTCTTGTGATGGTTTTCTGTGCTTAAGATGATACTGCTTGAAAGGATACTGTGATAAATCCCTCTGCTGCAGTTCACACTGCAGTTGTGAACTGGTTGGATCCAAGGAGAGAACATTGCACGTGGGAAAATGGAGTGCAGCCATTTGATATGTGGAAGAGATGCCTGAGAATCAGGGTGTGTGTTTGTGGTTTTGAATTTGGGCTTTAAAGCAAGGCCCTTTTGTAGGCATGATAAATAATATCCTTTCCATTGCTAATTTCTATTGACTAACGATGATTAACCTTTTCAATTTTGACATTATAGATAATAAATGAAGCTTGTTCTTTTAGGTTTCACCACAGTGCTAGTGTTTAAGTAGAAACAAAGGCTGAAATAAGAATTCCTTGTGCTCAATATGACCCTAAATTAATTGTGAATCCTTGTAAAACCTCTGCCTGTAGTGTGCAGAATGTTAAGTTTTGTGATGTTGAGGTGGGGCTGTAGGAGTTACCAAATGTTGTAACTAAGAGCAAGTGTTGGTAGTGTTCTGAGACATGACTCCTTTCAATTCCCTCTTCTCTTTAGGCCATCTTCCTTATGTCAGAAGACATGTATGGATGGCACAATGCAGAGTTCTGAGTTCTGTTGTTGGTGGAAGAAAGGGTTTAGTCTGGCTGTGGCCTTCCCTTGGAAGTTGTGTTTGATTTGTGCTCTTCTTCTTTTAGTCATTTCTGTGTTTGTGTGGGTTTCAACGTTGTGGGGTTGGGAGTGCTGGTACAAGATAAGGTAATTTCAGTCTGTCTTTTATACAAAAATTGCTGTCTGAAATAGATGCATTCAAGTTCTTAAATGTCAGGAATCTTGGTTGAGGCTGGTAGCAGTTAGCAAATGTCATATAGTTCAATGGTGAGTACTTATGGATTTACACCTTTCTTCAAAATGTTGGGGTTATGTCATTAGTTTGTTAATTAGAGATTATTTTTCAATATCAATGTTTGATCATTTCTCAATTATCCATGACAATGAAGAAGAGCAATGATACAAATAATCCTAAACATCCAGTGGTTTAAACTTTTTTCTGTTGAGTTCTAAAGTATATTATTATATTATGAATTATTTTTAATGAAGTTCACCTAAATGTGGCAAGAGATTATGAGCAGCCTTATTGGAATTAAAAAGAGAATGTCAAGTCCATTGCCCATTTGTTAAGTGGGTTGTTCTTTTTGTGGTTGAGTTGTAGTGGTTCTTTATGTATTCTAGATATTAAACCTTTATCAGATAATGGTTTGCAACTATTTTCTCCCATTCTGTTTCTTGTCTTTTCACTTTCTTGATAATGTTTTTTAATTTTAAAAAGTTTAAATTTTGATGAAGTTCATTTTATCTCTTTTTTTCTTTTGTTGCTTTTTGTGTCATATTTAAGAAATCACTGTAAAACCGAGGTCATGAAGGTTTTCCCCTATGTTTTCTTCAAAGAGTTTTATGGTTTAAAAGGATTAAACAGACCTTTCTCTAAAGAAGATATACAAATGGCCAATAAGCACAGGAAAAGATGGTCAACATCATAGATCATTAGGGAAATGCAAATCAAAACCATAATGAAATACCACTTCATACCCACGAGGCCATTATTTTAAAAAACAGAAAATAACAAGAGTCGGAGAAGATGTGGAGAAATTGTGACTCTGGTGCCTGATTGATAGGATTGTAAAATGAAGCAGCCTCTGTGGAAAACAGTTGGGTAGTTTTTCAGAAAATTGGACACAGAATTACTATATGACCTGGCAATCTCACATCTAGGTATATACTGGAAAGAATAGAAAGCAGAGACTCAAATACATATTTGTGTACCAATATTCATAATATTTTATTCCCAGTAGCCAACATCTGGAAGCAGCCCAAGTATCTATCAACAGATGGAAAAAAAAATGTGGTATATGCATACATTGGAATATTATTCAGCTGTAAAAAGGAATGAAATTATGGTGCATGCTACAACATGGATGAACTTGAAGTAATGATGTAGAGTGAAATAACCCAGGCCCAAGAGGATGAATGTTGTATGATTTCACTTACATGAAATATCTAGAATAAGCAAATTCATAGAGACAAAAAGTAATTTATAGGTTACCAGGGGCTTGGAAGAGGAGGAGAGTAATGGGGAGTTATTGCTTAATAGGTTCAGATTTTCTGTTTGGAGGGATAAAAAGTTTTGGTAATGGATGGTGGTAATAGTAGCACAAAATTGTAAATTGGCTCAATATCAGACCACCATTCTGAGTGTTACTATATTCTTGAAGTAGGAGTGCTCTTTATATGTTTTGTATAGTTTTCTTGCAGTTTACTTCCTGAGTGTTCCCATATATTAAATACAGCCCACTTTATTTTCTCTTTGCCTTCTTCTCACCAGCCTCCTCTCTACCATTCTTATATTATCTGCATAAAATAATTCCTTATGAATTCACCATAGATATATGATGTTTCTAGTTTTGGATCTCTTTGAGTTTATCTTCACTGGTGTTTGTTGAGCTTCTTGGATTTGTAGATTAATATTTTTCATCAAATTTGGAAAGTTTTTGGCCTTTATTTCTTCAAATATTCTTTCTGTGCCTTTCTCAGTCTACTTTCCTTACCAGGAATCCCATAATATGTATGCTGGTGCACTTGATGCTGCACCGTTCTCTGAGCTCTGTTCATTTTTCTTCATTGTTTTTTCTTTCTGATCCTCAGACTGGATGATTTCAATTAATCTGTCTTCAAGTTCACTGATTCCTTTTTCTGCTTACTCAAAGCTGCTGTTTTGCCCTTCTAGTGAATTTTTTATTTATTTTTGTACTTTTCAACTCCAGAATTTCTATTTGGCCTTTTAAAATAATTTTTACCTGTTTAATTGATATTCTTTATTTGGTGAGACATCATTCTTATACTTTCCTTTAGTTCTTCAGACATGGTTTCCTTTAGTTCTTTGAACATATTTATAATATCTGAGTCAAAGTTTTTGGCTAACTTAGTTCAACAATCTGGCTTCCTCAAAGACAGTTTCTACTGCTTACTTCTTTTCCTGTGTATGGACATACTGTCTTTTCTTTACTTTTTTTTCATGTCTTGTGATTTTTATGTTGAAAACCAGATATTTTAAATAAAATAATATAACATGGTGTATTAGTCAGG
>JAQZBX010074978.1:0-14672 GCA_029593785.1 Cabassous unicinctus
ATGAAAACACATGGAAGCATTGCTACTAACTGCCTCAAGGGTTCCCTGCTTCCTTTTCATTCAAAATTGATGAGTCTATTAAGTAACATAAGTCTGTGACATGAATAAGAGTCAATGATTCATTATTTTGGTGGTTAAAGTTTTAATCTTTTAACTGGATTTATAATTGTTTTCAGTTTTACAGGTCAAGTAAGACGTTAGTGGGCTTCCCATCTGTTTCAATCCTAGGTACTCAATGTTCCATTTTCCTCTACCAAAAATTCCTGATAGTCAAATTAACATGAATAAAAAAATCTGGCCTTGCCCCAATCAAGATGGTTGAATGAGATTTTTCAAGGCTCCCTCTCCCAACAGTAGCTTTGAACAACCATCAAAAACTGGCAGAAACATCTTTCTAAAAGCTCCAGAAAACATTTAAAGGATCATAGTAAAAGGACAAACACAATATCAAGAAAAAGACAACTTAAAAACTAGGATCTCCTGGCACCCTGTCTGGCTCCTCCCCCATCCCCTCATTGGCTCATCGTGGAATCAGTCAGTTGTCACAATGAAGATCCTAGTTCCCACTTCAAGAGGGAGCAGAATAATCCTCTTGCACATAATGGAGGCATGTATATCTGACCCAAACTGTCTGCTGGTGGTCTGAAGGACTCACTGTCCCAAACTTGCTTTGCATGTTGAAGGTGGCTCATCAAGGTCTCCTATAGAAAGCTATGGGAAAGCAGTCAAGCTGTGCTGCCTGGGGCAAGGGAATGCTGGCTCCATGACATACAGTGCAGCGCCTGGGACCATGAGGAAACTGTTTCTTAGGGAAGACGGGGCTTTTGCATCCATGTAAATGAGGGAATTCCTAGGGTCACACTTGTATACCCAAGACAAGAGGCATGTGTAGAAAGGATCAGGTTGGGCCTGAAGCTTTGGCCTGGAGCTATTCTCCAATTCTTTGTATGGATAAACCCTGAAGGAGAGCATTCATACAGGTCAGTCTCCAAAGACTGGGAAAGATGTTTTCTTTATTCCTTCTTTCTTTTTGTTAGTCCCAGGCTTTCAAGGAAAGGCTCTGTCATAACACTAATTGGATTCAAGTTTAAGGAACAGACCCCTCAGAGTCTAAATTCTAGTAATAACACATATAAATATCAAAATTCCAGGTTTCAATAAAAGATTACAAAACATACAAAGAAACAAGAAGTGATGACTCAGGCAAAGGAGAAGATTAAAGCATTAGAAACCGTCAATGAGGAGGATCAGACCTGGGATGGTCTAGACAAAGACTTTTTAAAAATGGTCCTAAATATGCTCAAAGAGCTAAGGGAAAACATGGACAATGAACTAAAGGAAATCAGATAAACAGTATATGAACACAAAGACAATATCAATAGAGAGATGGAAATTCTGAAAAGGAAATAGAGCTGAAAGCCACGGAAACACAAATAAAAATACCCTAGAGGGATTCAATAGCAGATTGGAGCTGACAGAAGAAAGAATCGGTGAACTTGAATATAAGATAAAATCATCTGGTCTGAGGTGTAGAAAGAGGAAAGAATTAAGAAATGTGAGCAGAGCCTGAGGAACCTGTGGGACACCATCAAGCATACCAATATGGGCTCCCAGATGGAGAAGGAAAGAAAAAGGCAGAGAATATTCAAAGAAATAATGGCTGAAAGGTTCCCCAATTTAAAAAAAGACATGAATATACAAATCCAAGATGGACATTGAACTCCAAATAGAATAATCCCTAATAAACCCTTGTCATGCCATGTTATAATCAAACTCTCAAATGCCAAAAATAAAGAGAGATTTCTGAAAGCTGCAAGAGACATGAAAGTGTCACATACAAGGAAGCCTCAATAAGATTAAGTGCCAATTTCTCATTGGAAACTATGGAAGCAAGAAGGCAGTGGGAAGACATAAAGTGCTGAAAGCAAAAAATTGCCAACCAAGAATTCTGTATTTGGCAAACTGTTTTTCAAAAAAGAGGGAGGAAGGGGGAAATAAAAAAATATGCCAAATATATGCTATGGACCATAGTAGTGGTAATAGTCTGATGATAATATCTCATAATCTGTAGCAAATGTTCCACAATGGTGTGGTGTGTTGGTGAAGGGTTGTTGTATGGGAACTTTACACATGTGCATGATTGTTTTGTAAGTTCACAACCTCTGTAATAAAAACATATTTAAAAAATAAATTAACTAATTAAAGGAAAAAATGAGGGAGGAATTAAGACATTCACAGAGGA
The DNA here is from genome assembly GCA_029593785.1 of Cabassous unicinctus. Classification (NCBI taxonomy): domain Eukaryota; kingdom Metazoa; phylum Chordata; class Mammalia; order Cingulata; family Chlamyphoridae; genus Cabassous; species Cabassous unicinctus. The sequence continues at coordinate 2,243 of JAQZBX010074978.1, forward strand.
AGACAAGCCAAGGAACTTCATCATTGCTAGACCGGCTGTACAAGGAATGCTCAATGGAGTTCTACAATTTGAAAGGAAATTGCACTCAACAATTGACTGAGGCTACATGAAGAAATAAAGATCTCTGGTAAAAATAATGATATGGGAAAATATAAATACCAGTACAGTTTTATTTTTTATTTGTAACTCCACTTTTTATTTTCTACAGGATCTAAAAGGCAAATGCATGAAATGTAATGATATATCAATGGGTTTTGGCCCATAATGTATAAGCATGTAATTTGTGACAAGAACCGCATAAAGTTTTGGGGACGTAGGGCTACAAGAACATAGTTTATAGATGCTATCGAAGTTGTTAAGTTGGCATCTAAGGAAGCATGCTTGTTATAGATTTAGGATGTTAAATTTAAATCTTATAGTAACCATAAAGAATATATCAGAGAACATGCAAACTCATAGAGACAGAAAGTAGAGTACAGGTTATCAGGGCTGGAGGGCAGGGACAATGTAAAGTTAATGCAAAATGAGTATAGGATTTCTGTTTGAAGTAAAGAGAAACTTATAGTAATAGATGTTGTTAAACTACTGCAATATTGCAAATGTGACTAATCCCACTGAATGGTGTGCACATTACAGGATTCACTAGAGTTCACTCCATGTAACACTTGGAGCCACTGAACACTCCTCCAGGATTCTAGTGGACCTTTTATTCCTGGGGAAAACTTGCAAGAGGGAGGTTACTTGGATGAACTGAACCTCGTTGCTACAGGTGGTCCAAGGTCATAACTGACACTCATCTTTCTCCACCATCATCAAGCAACTAGATTCTGTTCACCAAAGGCTAGCACTTCTGGTGGCTTACTTGGTGGGACTATCCTGACCCTCATCCTTAAGATGTCTGACTCATAGATGCTGTGTACTTCTTGGGCTGTGGCTACTCTGCTTGCCCAGTTACAGCAAAAATTGGACAAGGAAATACTAAAAGATTGACAAATGGCTCACCTGGGTGTCAAACATATTTTTATCTGCCAGCAGTGAATAAAAGAATCCTCACCTCCTCCTGATGATCAGGGTAAACTATCTCTGCCAGTTTGTTGACTCCTTTCCTTGACATCTTGGCACAAGGGGTCCAATGTGACTAGGATGCAGCCAGAGCTTGAGGTTAAATGGGACACTTTCTGAATTCCATATTGGAAATAACACCCTCTGTGAACTAGAACTTTTAAACCTACAGATTCCAGAGTTGTGGGGACAGGAAGCACATGTTCCTGAATTGGGTCATGGGAATGAAAGTAAGCAGGGCCACTCCTACTTTTATCCTTTGTTTCTTGGATACATGTATTCTACCTTTTGGGGTAATAGAACCATACACAGGTCTTTCATTTACTTGAAGTACACATTGCATATTCTGATCTGGTGCCTCAGCAGGCACTCAAGAGGCTATTTGATTCTCCATCCAGCCATCAGGTTCAGAGTGGTGCAGTATGTGATTATACCAGTGTATCAATCCCATGGTCATGTTCCAATACCATAATTATTTGATATAAAGTGGCACTGATGGCCCAATGCAATATTAGTGGGATTTCATCTCAGTGGGTCAAATAATCTGTAAGCCTGCCGATAACGATGATGGCTATGTACCTGCAGGCAGGGTGGAAGTAGTCTAGAATACCGAGCATACCACCAAGTGGCTGATTCATCTTTTTTGAGGGATGGGGTCATATTGGGCATTCAATTGCTGTTCTCTGTTGCCAACAGGTTGGATACTTGGCAGCTACAGTAGCTACATCAGCTTTGGAGAGTGGCAGCCTGGCTTTTGGGCCCATGCATAGCCTTGAACCCTTTCACCATGGCTACTCCATTTATGTTCCCATTCTGTGAATCCTGGGATAGCTAATGGGAGACAGACTTAGAATGTCAAGTCATTCTGTTTTGCTATTTAGCACCTCATCTGTGGTAGATTTTCTCTGGTGGGCATTGATATACAGTACAAAGATCATCATAATTTATGCCCACTCCATAGTTCCATGTGAATGCCTCATCCTCAGGCATACTTCACACTTGCTCTTTTTTTTTTTTTAAATGCCAGTTTACTTAAGGTACTTAGGGCATTGTTAGAAGAAATATTGTGGGAGGCATCTTGATCATAGTTAGTCATCATCGTTTTCACCAAGTTGACAGTCATTGAATTCTTGCTATGTATGGCACCCACTAAACAAATTATCTTATTTAATCCTCACAGCAAATCTTGGAGGGTAGTACAACTGATATCATCAACATTTATCAGATAACAATTAGAGGCTTGAAGAGGTTAAGTAATTTAGCCCCAAATCACAATCCTGGTAGAGAGAGGATTTGAACTCAGACCAGTCTCACTCCAAGAACCAACAGCCTTCATCACACCGTGAAGAAGCCATTGCCCATCTTAACTGGATGCTGTTGAAAGAGTTACTTGGCTTTTCTCTGCCATAATTCCTAGTTGTAAATTTCATATAATTGGGGGTAGTGTGGATTAAATTATATGACATTTTGTAAAATTCCTTATTACACATACCATGCTATGGGAAAATCTAATGATCACCCAATTTTCAAATTTGGTGAAAGAGGTAGGGGTGGGGTATATGGGAGTCCCCTATTTTTTCTTTTTTGCTTTTTCAATTTTTTGAAAAAGATATTTAGATTAGATAAATGTTACATAAAAAATATAGGGGATTCCCATATGCCTCGCTCCCCACACCACTCACATTTACCCACATTAAAACAACCGTCATTAGTGTGGTACATTGATTGCAATTGATGAACACATTTTGGAGCATTGCCACTAAGCATGGATTATAGTTTACCTTGTAGTTTACACTCTGTCCCACCCAATTCTGTAGGTTATGGCAAGATATATAATGGCCTGTATTTGTCATTACAATGTCATTCAGGACAATTCCCAAGTCCTGAAAATGCCCCCATATTACACCAGTTTACCCTCTCCCTGACCTCAGAACCTCCAGTGGCCACTGCCTCCACCTCAATGATATAATTTCTTCCATTGCTAGAATCACAATAAGTCTATAGTAGAATACCAATAAGTCCACTCTAGACCATAGTTCATCCCCCAATCCTGATGATTCTGGGATGGTGATGCCCACTCCACCTCTAATTGGATGGGACTCACTTACTTGCAGTTGTAGACTCTCTCGGTTCCTTGGTATGATAGTTGTCCATCATCACCTCCATGTTAGTTGTCCTGGGTAAGTCCAATGAACTGGAGAGTAGGTGTTGCAATTCCATTGATTCTCAGAGCCTAGCTGGCACATGGACAGCCCAAAGATTCATGTCTCTTGGATGTACACCTACCAAATCTAGCACCAACTATAGGTTCAAATAGAAGGGACAGAAGAGCCCTGTGTAGGGAATCCACAACTGAGTCCAATTCTGTCACACTGGAGAGCACAAACCCCAAAGTAGGGCCCAACTGCAAAGCACCAAACTCATGCACTATCTGCCCTGACCATAGTGTCTGGGTGTCTCTAGAGCTCTCAGGAGCCCTACTATTTGGGATAGCATCTAATTTGGCAGTCAATGAGATTCTGCTGAGATGTGCATAAGCATAACCTCTGGAATGACCTCCTGACTGACTTTGAAGTCCCTTAGCAATATAAATTCATTTATCTTTGACTTTTCCCCTTTTGGTCAAGGTATTTTTCCAGTTGCATTGCTAGTTGGTGCTTCGAAGTAATTCCTCGGTGCCAGGGAGGCTCATCCCTGGGAGTCATATCCCATGCTGGGGGGAAGTTATTCCATTTATATGCTGAGTTTGGCTTAGAGAGAGGCCACATTTGAGCAACAAGGAGGCTCTCAGGAGGTAATGTTTAGACACCCTATAATACTAGGCTAAGTTTCAATTTCAAGAGTAAAGGTTCATAAGCACAGTCATCAATATTGAGGGTCTGTCAATGGACCATCCTGCTTCACTAGCCATTGCCTCTGTACTTGGAGGGTTCTTGCTATTCCATTAGAGAATGTGGCAGAGCTCCCCAGGATGGGAATTCGATATTCTTTTGGTTATTGTGTGACTCTCCACCCACTGTGACAATGCCCCATGAACATGTGAACACATTTATATGCCTTATATTTATGCCCAGGTGAACCTCCTCCCATGTATCCCCCATCACTGACCCCCTACAGAAATGGCCCTCCACTGCCACAGTTGTAACCCTTCATGATCCAATACTTCTTCAAAAATGAAGACAATAAAATAGCCAAAGTCAATGAATAAGAAAATGGAATAATAATGATAGTTTTAAAAATAAGAAATAAAATACAAAAACATGGGAATAATAAAAAATAATGAAAAAAATATAGAATTTTTTTTTAGCATTTTGCCTTTCATCACTGTAAGATCTGTTGTCTTGTCTGTACAGTGAAATTTTCTTCCATTTATTCCCCCAATGTCTCACTTTTTTTCATTTTGTCTTCAAAGAAGTTTTAAGTCACAGCAAAGTCACATCCAGAATATAGGGTACTCCTATATATCTAACATCCACTCATTATATAGGTCTCCACCCACTGATATAACACACTATGTCAAGCTGAACACTCGCACACTCCCTAATAGCCTACCACAGCTGTGCCCTGTCCCGATTGCCCCTCACATCCAATGCTCTAAACCAGTAAACTCTACCTTGCCCCATTCCCAACATTGTAGTTGCAAACACATACCCACCAATCCCCAGTGTTCAACTGATCTATCCCCCAACCCTCCCCCCAGTTCAATGGACAGTCCAACCCCCCTCCATACCCTACCATCTTGATATACTTGCACCTCCTATCCTAATAGTATCACTGCACCACTGTTATGCCCCTCCACTGCATAACTACACACTTCCACCTTATCATAGATTTTGCCTATATGGTCATTGGCTCACAGCCTTCTTCTCTCTTTCTCTTTCCTGCAAACCTGTCTTTCATGCTCTAGCTCTGTGAGTCTACTCAATTTCATTAATTCATATCAGCAAGGTCATGTAATATCTGTCCTTCAGTGCCTGACTAGATTCACTCAACATAATGTCCTCGAGATTCATCCATGTTGTCCCATGAATTAATACTGTATTCCTACTGACAGGTGAGTAAAATTCCATTGCATGTATATCACAATTTGTTTATCCAATCATTTGTTGAAGGGCATTTGGGTTTATTTCAACCTTTGGCAATATTGAATAATGCCGCTCTGAATGTTGGTATGCATATATCTGTTCATGTCCTTGTTTTCAATTCTTCTGGGTATACACCCAGCAGTGTAATTGCTGGATCATATGAGGGTTCTATAGTTAAGTTTTCTGAAGAACCACTATACTTTCCTCCACAATGGTTGCACCATTCTACATTCCTGCCAGGAGTGGATGGAGATTCCTATTCCTCCACATCCTCTCCAACACTTGTAGCCCTGTTTTTTTAATAGCCGCCAGTCTAATGGGTGCAAGAGGATACCTCATTATAGTTTTGATTTCAATTTCCCTAACAGTCAGTGATGTAGAGCATCTTTTCATGTGCTTTTTAGCCATTTGTTTTTCTTTGGAGAAATGTCTATCAAATCACTTACCCATTTTTCCAATAGGTTGTTTGTCTTTCTATTTTTGAGGAGTAGGATTTTTTATATATGCAGGATAATAGCTCCCTATCAGATATATGGTTATCAAATATTTTATCCCATTGAGTAGCCTGCATTTTCACTTTCTTGACAAACTCCTTTGAGGTGCAGAAGTTTTAAATTTTGAGGAGGTCCCATTTATCTATTTTTTCTTTCACTGCTCGTGCTTTGGGTGTGAAGTTCATGAAACCATTTCCTATTACAAGGTCCTGTAGATGCTTTCCTACATTATCTTCCCAGGTCTTTATGGTCTTGGCTCTTATATTTAGATCTTTGATCCAAATTGAGTTAATTTTTGAATAAGGTGTAAGATGGTGTTCCTCTCTCATTTTTCGGATATAGATATCCAGTTCTCCAAGCACCATTTGTTGAAGAGGTCATTGTCTCCCAGTTGCATGGACTTAGTGGTCTTGTTGAATATCAGTTGACTGTATATGCGAGGATCTATATCAGAATTCTCAATTCTGTTCCATTGGTCAGCATGTTTATCCTTGTGTCAATATCATGCAGCTTTGACCACTGTAGCTTTGTACTATGTTTTAAAGTCAGGTAGTTTGATTCCTCCTATATCATTTTTCTTTTTCAATATATCTTTGGTTATTCGGGGCCCCTTGCCTTTCCAAATAAATTTCATAGTTAGCTTTTCCAATGCAATAAAAATGCTGTGGTAATTTTTATTGGGATTGTGTTAAATCTGTAATTCAGTTTGGGTAGGATAGACTTCTTAATGATGTTTAGTCTTCCTACCAATGAACATGGAATATTATTCCATTTATTTAAGTCTTCTTTGATTTGCTTTAACAGTGTTGTGTAGTTTCCTGTGTATAAGTCATTTACATCTTTAGTTAAATTTATTCCTAGGTATTTGATTCTTTTAGTTGCTATTGCAATTGGGATTTTTTTTCTTAATTTTCTCTTAAGATTGCTAATTATTGTTGTACAGAAATGCTACTGATTTTTGCACATTGATCTTATAACCTACAACTTTCCTGAACTCATTTATAAGCTCTAGAAGTTTTGCTGTGGATTTTTTTAGAGCTTTCTATGTATAGGATCATGTTGTTTGCAAATAGTGAAATTTTTACTTCTTCCTTTCATTTTATATCTTTTTCTTCTCTAAGTGCTCGAGCAAGTACTTCTAAAAAATGTTAAATAGGATCAGTGAAAGTAGGCATCCTTGTCTTGTTCCCAATTTTAAAGGGAAAGCTTTTAGAATTTGCCCATTGAATATGATGTTAGCCATGGGTTTTTCATATATACCCTTTATCATGTTGAAGAAGTTTCCTTCTATTCCTATCTTTTGTAGTGTTTTTGTCAGGAAAGTGGTTGTGTTTTTTTTAATGCTTTTTCTGCATCTATTGAGACGATCATTTGTTTGTTTTTCTTTCAATCTGCTTATGTGGTGTAATACATTGATTGATTTTCTTATGTTGAACCATCCTTGCACCAGGGATGAAACCCACGTGGTCATGGTGTATAATTCGTTTGATGTGTTGTTGAATATGATTAGCAAGTATTTTGTTGAGGATTTTAGTATCTAGGTTCATTAGAGAGATTGGTCTATAGTTTTCCTTCCTTGAAGTGTCTTTGTTTGGCTTTGGTATTAAGGTGATGTTGGCATCATAGAATGAGGTAGACAATGTTCCCTCCACTTCTTTTTTTTTTTTGAAGAGTTTAAGCAATATTGTTGTTAACTCTCTCCAGAATGTTTGGTAGAACTCACCTGTGAAGCTGTCTGGTTCTGGGCTCTTCTTAGTTGGGAGGCTTTTGAAGACTGATTCTATCCCCTTACTTGTGATTGGTCGGTTGAGTTCATCAATTTCTTCTTTCATCAATGTAGGTTTTTTGTGTGTTTCTAGGAATTTGACCATTTCCTCTAAATTATCCATCTTCTTGGCATAAAATTTTTCAAAGTATCCTCTTATGATACTCTTTATTACTGTGGGGTCAGTGGTGATATCTCCTTCCACGATTTTTATTTTTTGTATTTGCATCTTAGCTCTTTTTTTCATTGTTAGTCTAGCTAAGGGTTTGCCAATTTTATTGATCTTCTCAAAGAACCAGCTTTTGTTTTTATTTTTTTCTAGAGCTTTCTTATTTGATTTCATTTAGTTCTGCTCTAATTTTTGTTATGGCCTTCTTTCTACTTCCTTTGGGGTTAGTTTGCTGTTCTTTTTCTAATTCCTCCAGGAGTGCTGTTGGGTCTTTGACTTTAGCTCTTTGTTCTTTTTTAATATAGGCATTTATGACTATGAATTTTACTCTCATTACAGCTTTTGCTGCATCCCATTGGTTTTGATACATTGTGTTGTCATTTTCATTCATTTCACGGTAGTTACTGATTTCTTTTGTTATTTCCTCCTTGACCCACTATTTGTCCAAGAATGTGTTGTTCAACTTCCATATCTTTGTCCTTAATCTGGTTCTGTGCTCCCTATTGATTTCCATCTTCTTTGCATTGTGGTCAGAGAAATTACTTTGTATACTCTCAATCTTTCTGAATTCATTGAGAGTTGTTCTGTGGTTTAGCATGTGGTCTACCCTGGAGTATGATCTATGTGCACTTGAGAAGAATGTATAATCCACTGTATTTGGGTGCAATGTTCTGTGTATGTCTATTAGGTCCAGATCCTCTAATGTATTATTCAAAGTTTTTGTTTCTTTGTTGATTCTCTGTCAATATATTTTGTCTAATCATGATAATGGTGAATTAAAGTCCACCAATATAATTGTAGAAGCATGTATTTCTCCATTTAGTTTTTCCAGTGGTTAACTTATGTATTTTTAGGCACTCTGTTTAGGTGCATAAGTGTTTATGATTGCTCTTTCTTCTTGATAGATTATTCCTTTTAATAATATATAGTGCCCTTCTTTGTCTCTTACAATAGGTTTGCTTTTAAAGTCCATTTTGTTTGATATTAGTATGACTACTCCCATCCTTTTTTGGTTATTGTTTGCTTGTAGAATTGTTTTCCAACCATTCACATTCAGCGCCTTTGCATCCCTGGGTCTAAGGTGTGTTTCTTGTAGACAGCATATAGATGACTCATATTTCCTTATACATTCTGCCAATCTGTGTCTTTTCACTGGTGAGTTTAATCCATTAACATTCATTGTTATTACTTGCAAGGAATTATTTGCCTTAGTCATATTTTCTTTGGGTTTATGCATGTCTTATATTGTTTTTATTTCTCTTTTTGTCTTTTTAGCTGTTCTTACACTCTCCTCCATCTATCTCTCTCCTGTTTTTTTTCTTTCAACCTGCAGGATTCCTTTTAGTATTTCTTGAAGTGCAGGTTTCTTATCGGCATACTCTCTTAATTTCTGTTTATCTCTGAATATTTTGAACTCTCCATCATTTTTGAATGCCAGGTTTTCTGGATAGAGAATTCTTGGCTGGAAGTTTTTTCTTTTAGCACCTTGGCTGTGTCATACCACTGCCTTTTTGCCTCCATGGTTTCAGATGAGAAATCAGCACTTAATCTTATTGATCTTTCCTTTTATGTGATGGTTCTCTTTTCTTTTGCTGCTTTCAGTATTCTATCTTTGTCTGGAACATTGGACAATTTGATAAGTACATGTGTTGGACTAGGCCTGTTCGGATTTATAATGTTTGGCATGTGCTTTGCTTCTTAGACATGTATGTCCATGTCCTTCCATAGGTTTGGGAAGTTTTCAGCCATTATTTCCTTCAACATACCTTCTGTCCCCTTTCCCTTCTCTTCTCCCTCTGGGGTGCTTATAATGCATATGTTTGCCCATTTTGTGCTGTCATTCAAATCCCTGTGTCCCTCCTGGATTTTTTCTCTTTTTATCTATCTCTTCTACTATTTGTTTGATTTCAGGTATACTGTCTTCTACATCGTTGATTCTTTCCTCTGCATTTTCAAATCTGCTGTTATGTGTTTCCAGTGTATTTTTGACTTCTTGTATTGTGCCATTCATCACCATCATATCCGTTAACGTTTTAGTTATGTTTATAATTTCTTCAGTGTGTTCTCCCAGTGTCTTCTTAATAACCTTAAGCTCTTACTTCACTTCATTAAGTTGATTCATAATATTTGTTTGGACATCTTTGATTAGTTGTTCCATGTTCTTCATCTCCTCCTGGTTTTAGTTGGTTCGTTGGATTGGTCCATGTCTTCCTGTTTCTTTGTATGGGTTGTAATTTTTTGTTGGTGTCTCAGCATCAGTTTATCTTGATGGGCTTGTTCAGCTGATCAGCTTCTTTTACTAATCTAGTGTTTTATTTTGTTGTTTTTGTTGTGTGGTAAGTTTTCACTTTGACACTTTGTTCCTCTATTTCAATTTCCTTGCTGTTGTCTACGTTACTTTGAAAAAAATTAGGGTCAAAGGAAAGAGGCAAGAGGAGAAATTATAATAGTAGTAATAATAGTAAAAGGTAGAAATGGAACTGTATAATACCTAGGAAAATGAATAATTAACTTGAGTAAGAAGTGCAGAGGAATAAAAATTAAAAAGTGGAGTTCAAACAGTGAGATGAGAAACCAAGTAGAGAAAAATATGTGGGATTAATTAAAAGGCCAGAATAATGAGAAGAGAGGTAAAGAGAAAAGAAAAGACAAATTGAAAAAAAAGTAAAAAAGAAAGAAAACAGAGATTCAGAGGAGACCTTGATGACTGAACTCACTGCAAAGAAACCACTCTTGACCCTCTTCCAGACCCTTCTTCTTCCCAGGAGACCCTAAGCTCATGGAGGCATCCTACCGTCCACCTCCTTTAGGGGAATTGGAATTCTGATAGTTTTCTGTGCCAGACTAGTCAATTCCATACTTGTTCTTGATATTCTAATATTCACAAAGGCTCTAGAGCTAGTCAAGCCATTCACTACTGCCCATGAAGCCATGTATCTCTTTTCTTCAGTATATTTTTCATTCCATAGGAAGTTAATTATCAGGTACATCATATGAAGCTCTGCCCATTGGGAGGGTTTCTCCTCAACACTGTCTTTCAGAGCCATCCTTGATTAGAGCAGTGGTGCAGCTACTATTAATTTTGGGATTGTGCCCAAATACCTATCTGACACATCTATGAATCAGCCTCAGCCTTTCCTTCTTTCATCAGCTAATCAAATGTATTTCATGTGAGACCATGAGCATGAGCCAAAGGACAGATGTCAGTGCAACAGTGGTGGATGCCATGGGGGTTATGGCCACCTGAAGTTTATTTGTGCCTTCTGGTCCTGATTGTGCTTGATTCTGGATGTACACTTTCCATCTTACAATGGGTATTGTGGGGCTCATCTTACCTTTATGAAATGGTGAATCTGCCATATGAACAGATCTGAGTGCATAGTTAGTTGATGCCCCAGAGTCACTCATTTCATATCTACTAAGGCCCAGTAACATATCAGGGTTTGTGTCTCCAAAAGTGCCTAGTTTTCTACTGCACATAGCATGGTCTTGATCTAATACACTAGACTTGCTACAAATTCCTTCTTGTTTTGGGCTTCACTCAAAAATGTTAGTCTTTAAAGTCACCACATATATGGATTTGAGTACTATTTCTGTATATGGAATATGTTGTCTGCAGAACTTAAAGTGGCCTACCAGGAATTGTGCTTCCTTTGAAGTGGAGAGAAGTGTGCTATGCAATAACCTGTCCTTTACTTTAGTGGAAATATCTCCACTTCCACTAGACCATTGTATCCCTAAAACCTTATGGATGTGGTCACTTTTGACTTTTCAAAGGGTTTATCTCTCATTTTCTGTTGCACATGTGTATTACAAATTCAAAGAGAAATTGGGAGTTAATTCTTCATTAATATAGAAAGGCGTATGTCCTAACATTGAAAATTTCCACTAAATCTGCAAATATATCATAGTAAAACTGCAGAACATGAAGGATAAAGAGAAACTATTAAACAACAGAGACAATAGGAAAGAATACCTGCAGTGGAATGTCAATAAGAGAGAATATGATTTATTAGAAGGAATTATATATGCCAGAAGAAAATAGAGTAATATATTCACAATGCTGAGGGGAAGTACTTGTGAATCTATAATTTTATAACCAAATATATTATCATTTAAGTGTGAAGGCAAGAGAAAAATCTTTTCAGATATGCAAGGACTTAAAACTTTTACTGCCCATGGACCACCACCTGGAAGAACTACTAAGGAAAATTTTAAAAATAGGTAATTGAATAAGAATGAAAAATTAATTAAAGAAGCAATAGTGAGAAAAGTAATAAATTTTGTTGGTAAATTAATAAAAAGAATGAGTGTAAAATTAACAATGTTTTTATGTATTCAAATATAAGATTCAGCTTAAAATACTGGACATCAGCAGTATGGAATATGTGTGTAGAGGCTCATTTAAAAGTAACTTGAAATACACTAAGAAATTTTGGTCGTTTTTATAGCTTTAGCGATATATTTCTAACATCATAAAAATCACCCATTTAAACTGTAAAATTCAATGGATTTTAGTATATTCACAGTTGTGCAATGATAGCATAGACTAATTTTAGAATAGTTTCATCATCCCCCCAAAGAAAACCCATACCCATTAAGCAATAAATCTCTGTACCCCTCTGACTTCTCATGCCAAGGAAACCACTTATCTATATTCTTTCTCTGTGGATTTGCCTATTTTAGACATTTCATATAAATGAAATCAGAAAATATGTGGTCCATTGTGCCTGGCTTCTTTCACTTAGCACAATGTTTTTTTAAGTTCATCCATATTGTAGCATGTACCACTACTTTCTAGGGCTGAATAATATTCCAGTTTATTGTTTAATCACGTTTGGTCATCCATTCTTCA
>JAQZBX010074979.1:0-14662 GCA_029593785.1 Cabassous unicinctus
TATTGGATACTTTCCTAAAATATATAGTAACACTTTGTTTTTCATCCCTATCTAATAATGAGACTCTGGGGAGTTGTTTGGATACTGGGCAGTGGGGGGTGAGTGTAGGGGTGGTGAGGCTTATGGGTTGGTGTCTCACTGTGGGGTAACTGTCCTGGACCAGCCATTTCACTGGGGGAGATCCCAGTTGTCAGTACCCAGAGACCTCTTCTGTGGGGTCACTGTGTTTCTCCAGAGAAGACTCTTCCAGTTTCCTGTGTGTCGGGTATAGACAGGGCAGAGGGAATGCTTGGAATGGGGTGGGGGTGGGGGCACTCAACGTTCAGTTTATAAACTCTTACTTAGCCCCCCTTTTAGAAGACACAGCCTCCTTCCCCTCCACCGTGCCTGCTCCTCTGGCCTGGAGCTCCTCTAACTCCGGTTTCCTATTGGGAAAGGGAATAGTGCCCTGGCTGTGTGGAATGGGCACATGGGCCTGGGGATCTCAGTCTTCAACAAAGCCTCCCGATTCCAGCCCCACGTGTGCCCCACCTTCTGAAGTAACAGGTGCCCCCGATTCTTGAGCCTTTCCTCAGCTCTGTGTGGTGGCCTTTTCCTAGTTCTCGATGCACTACTTTGTCAGCTCTGCCACATCATCCATCTGCTTCTCAGCTTCCAAAACTTTGTTGACACCTCTTATCTCTATTCTCTTTGTCCATATGGGTTTATACATATTTTATTTCCTTACTCTCTTCTAGTGGTGTTTTCAGAGGAAGCAGTGCTAAATGTATGTGTTCAATCCCCCAAGTTTAGCAGGTAGATCCTGGGTCTACTTTGCAGGGCCAGAAATGGCAGACTGAGTGAGAGCATGGGCTTTGGAGGCGGATAGATCTATGGCTGGGTTCGAGCTCCTATTCTTCACATCTGTGTGTCCTTGGGCAAGTTAATGAACCTCTCTGAGCCTCAGCTTTCTCGTATACAAAATGAGAATAAAATTACCTCCTAACTCCTGAGGGTTTGACAAGCTTTAAATCTGACTGTGCAGGGATTTTGGCCATGACCTGAGGATAATAAGGCTATGTCTGAGCCATCACACCAGCCTGCATCCCTGCATCCCTGCACGTGTCAGATAGGGGTTCCCTTCCGGCCTGGATTCCAGGAGGAAGATGACACGTGGAGCAGAGCCCCAGCACCCCACACTGACTTAGACTTTATAAATCTTGATGGCTGTAAGCCACTAAGATTCTGTGATTAGGGAGCGGAAGTGGCTCAAGCAGTGGAGCGCCTGCTTCCCACATGGGAGGTCCCGGGTTCGATCCCCGGTGCCTCCTGAAAACCAAAAAAACAAACGAGCAAAATGAATGAAAAAAAAACAGCTTAGGTTGGTGATCCAATGTGGCTCAGTGGTTGAGCGCCGGCTTCCCACATATGAGGGAAAAAAAAGATTTTGTGATTTTATGCTATGGCAGCATAATTGGATAAAAGAAGACTGATACAGCAGCAGTCTAAGGAGGTCTAAGTACTCCAGGAAGATGCTGGGTGAGGGAGGCTCAAGCCAGGTAAAATCACCAATAAGGCGGCCAGGTGAGAGAGCCAGGAAGTGTGTGAGGCTGACAACAGCAATGCCAGTCCCAGCAAGAGACAGGCCCTTATCACACGGCCGAGGCAAGGTGAGTTTTTGTGCTCATTTGCTTTATATTTATCCTTCCCCTGACCATGTCAAGCAGATAGCCAGTCACTTGGTATTTCCTTGACTTTTTTGTGCTTTTTGTAGTCAGAGCACCGAAGTTACTGGAAGCCAGTGGCGACTCTTTATAGAGATTTGGTGAGGTGTCCTGGAGGAAGAAGGACGGAAGGGTGGGCTTTTGAGAACAGCAAGAAGGGAGAAGGAGAGATTTTACCCCAGAAGGGGATGGGACAGAGCATAACTTGGGCTGGGAGTAGTAGGGAGGGGTCCCGTGCCTGATGCTAGGCAGTGTCCAGGAGGTGACTGGCTTCCTGACACACTTGGGGAAGGTAGACCTTAGGCACAGAGAGTCCCACACCCCACAGGGGCCTCCAAATCAGCAGACCCACCGAGCCTGAGGAGGCATGAGCGCTGGGGCACTGGTGTGGCCAAAGGGGCCACCCCAAGGTCTTGGCACTGCCTAAGACTCTAGGACCTTGAAAAAATGCTGGGGGTTGGGCAGGGAAGCGCGTCTGAGATTGAATTTCTCGCCAGCTCAGTGGGATAATGACTTGGAGTCCGATTTAAACTGAGTTGGAAAAAATGAAGACCTCTGCCCAACCTCTGCAGGTTTGCCATCCCTCAGGCAGGCCCTCACCACACCCCCACTTCCAGGTCCTCCCACAAGCAAGCGGCTGTCACAGAAGGCGTCGTGTGAGCCATAGGCTGGGGTCCTATATATACCCTCCTCCCAGGAGTTGGACGTCCACCAGCTGTGTTCCCCTGGGCAGGACACTCCGCATCCTTCCTCTGAGGTCCTGCTAGCATGGGCTGTCCGAACATTCCCTGGCCAGAGGGAGGTGTGGAAGGAGGGGTCCGGTTCTGGAAGGGGGAAAGGGACTGCAGCAGTACCAATAGTGGGCATGTGGCAGGGGGAAGCACACACTTCCACAAAGTGGCCCATTGCCCCCAACACAGCAGTCAGTGGGCAGGGCTGCTGCTCTTCGACTCCGGCATGGCCAGGCAGGGTGCCGAGCCGGGGCCCAGCTGCAGCCCTAGCCTTCCAGCAGCCACTGCCCATCAGCCCAGTCCAGGGTGGGCAGCGGCTGAGCTGGGAGGCTGTGCACATAGCGATGCCTTCTCCTCTCTCCTCCTGCTTCCGTTGACTTTCGGCTTCTGGCTGCTCTTTCCATGGCTTCTCTTCTGTGTCCAATTTCCTTTGCTTGTAATTGGATTCAGGCCCACCTCGTTCGGTCTGGGCATGCCTTAACTAATAACACCGTCAAGGGCCTCATTACGGATGGGTTCACACCCACAGGACCAGGGCTTGGGAGCTGAACATGCCTTTTGTGGGGAGCGTGAGTCAGTCCCCAGCAAGCCCTGTCATTCCATCTCTAGCCGTTTCCCAGCGCTGCCCTCTTCTGTCCCAGCTCCAGCCTCACTGCGTTGCTCTCAGTCCCTCAGAGTGTCTCACTCTCACCTGCCTCCCGGCTTTTCCACAGACGGCTCCATACCCTTGCACTCCTACTCTTTCCTCAGGACCCTGCTTGGCCGTTTTCTCTAATAAACCTTCCCTGAAGTTCCAAATCTGGGTTGGGAGTCCACTCTGGAGCTCCCGTAGCACGCAGCTCTCCTGCCTTGCTCCTCGTCATACCTGTTATACAGGCTTGTCTAACTGCCCATCTCAAAGGCCAGTCTGTAAGCTCCAGGAGGCAGGAGCTGTGTCCATTTTGTTTATCATGGTATCTTTAGTAGCTTAATAGATGTTTGGAGAGGGAGGCAGAGAAGAAGGAAGAAGGAAGAAGGAAGGAAGAGGGGAAGGGAGGATGAGATGGAGAAAGACCATTCAAAAGCTTTGGTCAGAGAGGCTCCTGCTTTTACTTCCCTTGTCAAAATTGTTCCCCTCCTAAAAACCCACGTGGAAGCCACTGGCTCTTGAAGGAATGGTGGCAGCCTTCCACTCAGCCTTCGACTCCTAGCTACTTAACCACTTCTTCCCCGCTTACATATGAACTGCTCAAAATCATGGCTCAGACATAATGATGAACATAAAGACCAAAAAGAAAAAGAGAATTAAATCCTAGAAGTTGCATAAGCCTCTGAACTCCCAGGAGAGCCCTGGCACCAGACGGTGTCACTGGCACAGCCCTGTGTGGGACCTGCCGCCGCGGGGAGCTCTCCTGGGGCCACCTTGGGAAGGTAACCTGCACCCGGGGGTGTTGCATCATGCCCCAGGTGGGGGCTGTTTCTAGCAAAGCATTGCTGTTCCTGGAAAGCCTACCTCCAGGGGCACCTGTGCAGCCAGGAACTGTCTGGGTTCATGGGCGAGGCTGAGGGTGGCCTGACAGGCCAGGGGGTGAGGGCATAAGGCAGGATTTTGTGCAGATGCCCCCAAGAGGCTGGGGAAGAAGCAAGAAGTTGCACTCAGTGAACCTGGGAGTTAGGCTTTCCCTGGTGGCCCCGCTGTTGGGTGGTCTGGAAGGAATAAGCAGGCAATGGCTGGAGACCAAGGCACACAAGGCAGGTGGCGCAGATCAGGGCCATTCTGCAGCGCACAGGTGAGTGGTGCTGGGCTGTCTCTCCCAACCCAACCCTTGACGAGAGGGCTGTGGTGCCAGCTCTGCCGCGCTCTGGCTGTGTCTCAGTTTCCTCTTCTGTAGCACAGGACAACAATGAAGCCTACTTCATGGGCGATGGGAAGTGGGATGCAAAAACTCAGTCCCACGCCTAGTTCTGTGTGCTCTGGCTGGGAACCCACGGGCGTTGCTAAGGAAATATCTCCTTGTCAAGGTGGCTCCTCAGGCAGGATCCAGTCCCCTGGGCACCGAGTAGGGCCCAGAGCAGCAGCCACGAGAGCCCCCTTCCCCCTCCAGGGTATAGCCAGGTTATCTGGTTTCTTGACAGTAAGCCTGCTGGTAGAGTTGAAGTGGCCGCAGCCATGAAGACCAGTGGTGTAGGGCGGGGAGCTGCCCTGGCGCTGCATGGCAGTGATATGTTTAATAAAGCACCTGCGTGTGTTTAGAAAGTCCAGAAGAGTGCAGCAGACATCTGGGGTTTTTATTTTTTGTTTTTTTTTGCCTCCACAACACCCTGTCCTGTTTTCTGGTAGCAGCACCCTGATTTTGCTTTGGGAACTGCCCCCTCCACCCTTGGATACAACCTTGGCCAAGGGGTGGCCATGTGACCCAGGCCAGTCACTTAGACCCTCCCTCCCTGGAATTTGAATGAGAGATGGACTGATGCAGGACCCAAAAGCAGTTGGAGCTGATACAAGACAATGGTGAGGCCCTCAAAGGTGTTCTCCCCCCACCCCCCAGAAGCTCTGAGCATCTGCAAGAACTGGCTGAGACATCTTCCTCAATGCTCCAGAAAAGAGTGAAAGGGCTGCAATAAAGCAGCGAGCGCCAAATCAAGGAACAGATGAGAGGGCAGGCTGTCCTGGTGCCCTGCGGGGCACAGAGCTGGTCTGCACGGGGATGGCAGAGCAGAGCCCTGGTCCTGGCTCCAGAGGGAGCACAGAACACTGGTGCACACGCTGGAAACATGAATGTTGGGCCCAGTCTCTCTGGTGGTGGCCTGAGGGACTGGCCACCCCAGAACCTGCCCTGTGTGTGGAAGGCAGCTCGCTGAGCTCTCCTCCAGAGCCCTGGGAGTTGCCTCTGCCAATTAGCTCCTGGCATTTAAGGACAGCTCTGCCGTAACACTAGGCGTGTGCAAGCTAGGGGACAGATGCTCAGAGTCTAAGTTCACGCAATAACACATTAAAATATCAATGTACAGGTTCCAACAAAGAATACAAAATATACAAGGAAACAGGCATGGCTCAGGTAAAGGAGAAAAGTAAAGCATTAGAAACCATCAGTGAGGAGGATCAATGACACATACCAAAGACTTAAAAAAAAAAAAAAGATCCTAAATATGCTCAAAGAGCTAAAGGCGGGAAGGAAATTGTGAAAAGGAATCAAACAAAGCTGAAGACTATAGTAATGGAAAATTAAAAATTCTCTCAAGGGGTTCAATGGCAGATTGGAGTTGGCAGTAGAAAGAATCAGAGAACCCAAAGAAAAGACCATTGAAATCATTCAGTCTGAGGGGCAGAAGAATGAAGGAAAGGGAGCAGAGCCTGAGGAACCTGTGGGACACCCTCAAGTGTACCAATATGCACATTGTGGGAGTCTCAGGAGAAGAAAGGGGCAGAGGGAATATTCAAAGAAATAATGGCTGGCAACGTCCCAAATTTAACAAAAGACAGGAATATATACATCCAAGATGTTCAACAAACTCCAAACAGGTTAAACCCAAAAGGGTGTTCTTGCCCCTGGATCCTGATCTGCCCTGGTTCATGTCTTTTTCAGCTTTTCATTCAGTTTGAGGGCTAAACCATATCTTCCCGAGGCAAACGTGGGCAGCAGTCATTCTCCCACGCTTCCTTGTTGGCAGAGCGTGGCTTCTGCCTTACTTGCCTTCCCAGCGTCCCTTGCAGCTGGGTCACATGACCATCCTGGCTAATGGGACCTAAGGAAAAATCTGGTGGGGGCCTTCTGTGAAAGTTTTTTTTCCTCTCTGACAATGAAATGTGTAAATAGAAACGCTCTTCTTTGACAGTTGGCCTTGTTTATGTACGATGCCTAGAATTATGGTAGCCATCTTGTGACCACAAGAGGACAAGCCCAAGGACTAAGCCAAGACCTCAAGAACAGCCGAGAAGAAGGAAAGGGCTTGGTCCTCAGTGCCTGCGTAAAGATTACCCAAAACGTAGTGGCTTAAAACAGCAAACATCTATTATCTGGCAGTTTCTGTGGGTGAGGAATTCAGCTGTGGCTTAGCTGGTGGTCCTGGCTCTGGGTCTCTCATGAGGTTGCAGTCAAGTTGTCAGTCAGGACTGCAGTCACCTGAGGGCTAGGCTGGGGCTGGAGGAGCCACTTCCAGGATGGCTCCATCACAAGGCAGTTGGCAAGAGGCCTCAGACCCTGTGTACATGGGTTTCTCCACAAGGCTGCTTGAGTGTCTTCCCAACGTGGCATCTGGCCTCCCCAGAGCGAGCGATCAAGGGAAAGACCAAGGTGGAAGCTACAGTGTCTTTTAGGGCCTAGCCTTGAAGCCACACACTGTCGTTTCCGCAGCACCCTAGGAGTTACACAGGGCAGCCCTGCTGAATGCGGGAGAGACTACACAAGGTCATGGATTGTTGATGGGGATCACTGGAGACCTCACTGAGCTGCTGAACCAGTCCAGGAACCAGCGATTGCCTGGCTTCTCCTTACGTGATATAGTAAGTTCTTTAATTATGTTACCTATAGCCCAAAGCATTCTGATAGCTCTTCCAAAAATTTCCTTTTTTTTTTTTCTCTTAAGGTAGCCAGACTTGGGCTCTGTGACTTACAATCAGAGCACCTGACCGACACTGAGGAGTAACCTAGTCTGTCAACCCTGATGACAGAAGAGGGAAAGGTGGGCTCCTGGGCCGTGGGCACCCTCTGTGACTCGCACTCTGAACTGCACAAATCTGACCTCGTCTTCCAGGGTCCAAAAACAAGCCCTGTGCAAGGAGAGAAAGCCTGGCTTTTATATGCTCGAATAGTCATGATGAATTAAAAATAAAAAGAAAGAAAGAAAAATCCTTGCTGTAATACGACTCTTGTTCTGCCTGTTTCTCCAGCTTTCTCTCTCCTCCTCCTTTCTCTCCTTCTTTAGATTCCCTGCTTAACCTTGGAATTGGGCTTAATTCTAGCAGAGGTTCCCATCTTTCCCTTGGGTGGCCAGCAACCAGGAGAATCTCTGAGACTGTCACCAGGCTCCAGGAGAATGCTGGTCTCCTACCCAAGGGAGGCCAGAGAATCAGCATGCACTGAGCTCTGCTGCAGTCATGTGGGCCCTGCAGGCTTTCACATTGTAGAAGGATGAAGAGCCTTTTTGAATTCACCCCTGCTGATCTTCTAGAACAGTGAGGTCTATAAAACCAGCTGCAGCTGGGAGTACAGTAGCTGGTGGCCCACAGAAGCTGGCGGCACCGTTACTGCCAAGCCTGCTAATTATGTGCTGGACGGAGAGAGTCCTCCTCCCCACGCAGACTTCTATAATCTGCTGGGACCCACGGGCACGCATGCAGAGAGGCAGACTGGGGGGCGGAAAATGATCTGGGATCGTCTTCACCCAACCCCACACTCCCTGTTAACTCAGAAAAGCTGTAGCTGGGTGAGCAAATGAAGCATTTCTTAGAAAGAAGAACTGTTCAGCAATGATCGCCATCTTTGTATAAAGGATTTGGGCAAAGAGGTGCAGAGTGAGAGAATGCGGCACACTTGGGGCCCGGGCTCTGCGACACACTTATTGGTGTGGCCTTCAGCAGTTCCCCTCTTAACAAACTTTATTTTCCTTCTTTGAAAAGACAAGTTGAGCCACAAGATATTAGATCTAAAAAGGGAAAGGAAATTCATCTTGTGACCTAATATGAATTTAGAATTCTTTTGGCTGAAGACAGCAGAAGGTCCAACTAAGATTAGCTTAAACAAGAAATGTATTACATCACAAAACAAGAAGTTCAGATGTTGGGTGTTTCCAGAGTTGGTTAATTCAGCAGCTCCGCAATTATACTTGGGGCAGTGACCACACAGATTCTTTCCATCTTTCTACTCTGCTATCCTCAGGTGCTGGGACTCCCCAGCATGGTGGCCAGATGGCTGAAACAGCACAAGCACCGCCTTCTTACCCAGCCACTCCAGAGGCAGAAAGTGCTTAGGTGTCTTCCTTGTGTTTCTTTTTCAGAGTAAAGAAACATCCTCAGAAACTGCTCTCTCTACCATCCCTATACATCCCCAGACCAGCCTACACATCCCATTGACCGGGATTGTGACTAAACCAATTGCTGGCCTGGGGAAAGGAGTGACCAGGATTGAATTAAACTCGTCACGCTTCACCCCATGGGTTTGGGAAGGGTCCAAGAAGCACCTAAAGAGAAGTGGGAAGAAGGTGAGAGGGGAATGGTTGTTGAGTAAGAAACAAACTGTGTCTCCCACAGCTCACCTCCTCCTCTTATAGATGTAGAACCCGATGCTGGGAGTGATTTCTTTAAGTCACACAAGGATTGGTAGCAGTCAGGATGCATGCAGTTCTGACTTTTGGACATGTTATTTCATCAAACCTGTTGTTTCTGGCCTATATGATCTCAAGCCCAGAATGAAAAATCTGATCCTCTATGAAACTTTTTCCTTCCAGAATCACCTTGAGTCCATGGCCAGTCTGAGATCTAATTCTCTAGAGCTGACTCAAACTCTTGAAGTTGGTAAGCCTCCAATCCCAGCAGAACCCTAATGAGAAATTGCTATGGCACCCTGGTTAAGAGCTTGAGCTCTCAGGGCAGACAGAACCAGGTTCAAATCACATCACTGCCCCATCTGCTGTTCGTTGATCCCAGCAGACTGCCCTGGCAGCAGCTGGCAGATACACCTTCTGCCAAAGGGAGTAGCGGCTCAGACACAGTTACCCCCATCAATGGGATTGTCTCAATCAGTGACTAGCCAGCAAATTGGGAAACCACTCAAGATATTTCAAGGCAAGCAAATTTTAATGAAGGGAATTGGTTACAAAAGTGTTGGAAGGGCACAAAAGTATGACAAGTGAGCTACCTGGGGATCAGGAAGCTGCTGTATCACACATCTCATTGTTAAGCTGCTGAAGATGCTGCTCCTCTACCCTGCACCCCACTACTGCTGCCACTAACGCTGCTAGAGCTTCTGCAAATGATGCTGCCCAAGCCAGAATGGCGTTTACCTTCCTCCTGTCTTACAATCTCTTCAATTCTTCCACTGGCAGAACCTAACTAGGAAGCAGCTGGTCAGGGAGTCTTGGGAAATGTAGTGTTTAGGCTTCTAGCCCCTTGTGATACAGAGAAATGGGATGGAAAGAAATGGAGCTGAGGAACTAAGAGATCATATGTGGAACAGAAACACATGAGATGGTGGCGCATAGATCCCAGAGTCAGCTAGAACTGGGTTTGCGTCCTCATTCTGTGATCTTCGGCAGGACACCTCCCTTGTGTGAGCCTTAGTGTAAAACAGGAATGATAATAGCACTTAAGTCAGAGGGTTGTGGTGAAGCTCAGGAAGATTATTAAGGGCTTTTGTGCAGTGTCCAGCAACTTAGAGAGGGCTCGATAAATGGGAGCTGGAACCATGCCCACCACCGTCATCACCACCACCATCTTCATATCAATGCCTCTGGCCACAGCCTTTGCAACAGGTTCCTAGGCCCCCTCATATCAGGGTTCCACTGGGCCCATTTGGGGATACTTGGGGTCTTCACAGCTCTCCTACCAGGACCTCCCTTGGAATTAAAAAAAACATTCTCGGACCTCCACATGAAGACAGCTATGCTTCCAGTCTCCTGATTGAGAAAACATGAAATGACAAAAAGATCCCCAGAATTCAATCACACCTTTGAATGACCTCATAATTTACGAAACACAAAAGTATATACACACGTTTGAAAAACAGATTTCTCTCTGTCTGTGGGGGTCATTCTTTATCTCGCCAGCAGATAATGCTTGGTATACTCGGGGACCATGGGACCCCCTGGAGGACTCTGCAGTCTGACCTGGAGCACCCTCTCTGCCTGAGTGTGGATTACCATTGCTTTGAGCCTAAAGGCCACAGTTCTTGCCAGAGCTGCAGGGCCCTGCATGGTCTGACTCCAGCCCTTGCCCACCTCTCCCATCTCAGCTTTGCCACTTACCCACCTGCTGTCTGTTCTTTAACCACCCTGGTCCTCTTTCAATTCCTTGAACATACGCTGCTCCTTCTTCCCACTTCAGAGTCTCTTTGTATTTTCTCTTCCCTTTGCCTGCAATGCTCTTTCCCATATTTATCTCATTATTCTCACCCATCCTTCTATTCCAGGCAGGATATTTTTAGATGCAAGAGACCAAAATCCAGACCCAAAATGGCTTAAACAAAAAGAGAAGGTATTGGTTGATAAAGCTGAAAAACTCCAAGCAGAAGTATGACTTCAAGTATGGCTTGATCTGGAGCTCAACCAATGCTGTCAACGCTCATGAACTCTGGATTGGTTCATGGACCTTCTCTAGACCAGTTACAGTGGCACACACTAAATAGCCCACCCAAATAACCAGAACTGATAATTGGGGTGACTGTGGTTCCCCAGAGGAAATTCAGGTACAGTTAAGAGAAGAAGGATGAGTGGGTGCTGGGACCAAAAAACAGCTGCCCACCCAGGTTTCAGCTTGGGGAAGTCTTCCTGGGGCTCCGCACCCCCCTCCCCACCCTCTCTTCATCCAAGGTGAAGTCACTGCCCACTGAGACAGCCACTCAGAGCTCCTTGCGCTTCACAGCACTTACCAGCTCAGAATTGTATCTTTGTGAAGTTGCATGATGCCTGCCTCCCCACAGATTCCGAGCGCCGTGAGGACAGGGCTGTGCTGCCATGGCTGTGTCTTCAGCGTCCAGCCCCGTGCCTGCGCTTACTAGTCCTTAATAAAGAGTCCACTGCTACGCTGGCTTTTTTTCCAGCTGCACTTCCCTTCCCAAGTCCTTCCCCCCTGCAAGAAGGCTTAGGACACATCTTGCTTGCACAAGACACATCTCCAGTGGGAAGAGAATGGCAATTTCCCTGTGGAAGCTGGTAGGCCTGGCGGGTGATTCCGGCCAGCAGAGGAGACTTGGTGAATCAGGAGTGGAGCAGGGGAAACGGAGGGTTACTTTGGATTAAGAGCCTTAAAAAGAGTGATTCATGATCAGTGTGGCTGACGTTCAAAAAGCCTCAAACACTTTTGAGTGCCGCTTTGCATTTTGCTTCACATTTGTCCTGGGATGAAGCAGTTGCTCTGGGGTCTATCAGGTTTCACTCCCTGCTTCTTGGCCTTTAGTGATGTTTGGCTTCTCAGTTTCCTATATTTACATTATTATTGTCAAAGCTTATTTTCTTGGGAGCTCTTGCACGGTGAGGTTGGCTTTGTGTTAGGCCACGGTTTGCAACCTGGCTCTGCCATCTGCCATCTGTGTGACTGAGGACAAGCTACCTAACCTCTCTGATCTCCATTTCCTCTCCAATAAAGGGAGGATATCAATGCTTATCTTGTGGGGTTTGGGGGAGATTTAGAGGGAAACATTTCTGGGTAGCGTGTGCTCCAGGTTTAGCCTAAGCTTTGGCAGGAAGGTGGAAGGAGTGGGAAGGAGCATGTGTGTTGTGTGAGAGAGGAGAACGGGGAATCTGTCTGTCTGGCCCAAGTGTGGGCATCAGTCTGAATCCCTGAGAGAATGTCTATGGACAGAAGCCGAAGGGCACAGACAATGCGGGACACTGTGTGTGTGTGCGGTTTGTGAAGGAGGTGTAGAGTGACCACCATTCCCATTTGCCTGGGACTGAGGGGTTTCCCAGGGCACAGGGCTTTCAGTGTTAAAACCCGGAGAGTCCCGGGCAAGCTGGGAAGCTTGGCTCCCCTGGCATCGTACCTTTCTCCACTTGCTCCTGGAACTCACAGGCGCTTCAGCGCCCTGAGGGCTGCAGAGCCACAGCTCTCACGACACCAGGAGTCAGCACCTGGGCCCAGGTGTGAGCACCGTGCATCAGCAGCGGGGCCGCAATGGGGTGAGCTCACTGCCTCACCTCGGGATGCCCTCAGACACAACAAGAAATAACGGGGGGAGGCCTTGCAGGGGGCTGGCGGCCTGCAGTAGTAGATGGGGCAAGAGCCAGTGAAAGCTGGAAGCGACCGCCACGGAGATCCCGGCGGAGGCCTGAGGAAACCTAGGCACCATGTGAGGGCCTGACACTTACTGGGATTTTTCTGTCATTGCATTTTCTTTTCTTTTTTTAAACTAAATTTTATTTCAACTTAAAAAAATAAAATAACAGACAAAAGGCAGCTTAACAAATTATGGAAGCATCACTTTGAAAAATTCTGTCCAGGCACGTTTATCTCATTTAATCCTAAAAACAAATTCAATTGTTTCTCAAGTATTCAGAAAGATACATAAAGGAGCGCAGATTGGTTAGATGACGTGACCAAGTTCTCCTTGTTAATGAAGAAAATGAAGAAAAAAATGCTTAATCATATTCATAGCTCATAAAACTAAATCCCATATTCTTTTTTGACCTTTAGCATTGATATAGTATTTCTTTGCCTTTGCTACAAAAATATTACAATATTACTGTTAAATAAGTCTGTAAGTTACCTTAGTTGTATTTTTCTCCATGTATCACCATATTCTTAACACCTTGTAGTAGAAGAACATTCTTGTATTTGTATTACTAACCACAATCCTCATCTATCACCAAAACCACTATGTTATACAGTCCCTAGATTATCCTCTAGCTGTCTTCCAATTAATATTAACATCCCTAGACTACCCCTTTCAGCCACAATCACACTTATCATCGGCAGTGTTAGTTATGCTCATAATGTGTTACCATCAACTCTATCCATTACCACGTATTTACAATCAACTTTATTAAACATTCTACATGCATTCAGCATCAGCTCCCCTTCTCAACCCACTTTCTGTCTCCTTCTAACCTATACTTTAGAGTTTAACTCCATAAGTTTACCCATTGTATTTAGTTCATATCAGTGAGACCATACAATATTCATCCTTTTGTGTCTGGCTTATTTCACTCAGCATAATGTCCTCAAGGTTCATCCATGTTGTCATGTGCTTCCCCAGTTCATTTCTTCTTACAGCTGAATAGTATCCCATCGTATGTATACATCACATTTTGTTTTTCCATTCATCGGATGACAGGCACTTAGGTTGTTTCCATCTTTTAGCAATTGTGAATAATGCCGCTATGAACATGGGTGTGCAAAGATCTGTTTCCATCCTTGTTTTCAGTTCTTCTGAATATATTCCTATATATTCCTGTATGCTGGGTCACACAGCAGTTCTATATTTAGCTTCCTGAGGAACTGCCCAAATGTCTTCCACAGAGGCTGCACCATTTCACACTCCAACAGAGCAGTGTTCCTGTTTCTCCACATCCTCTCCAGCACTTGTAGTTTTCTGATTGATTGTTTTCTGTTTTTTTTTTTTTTAACACAAAAAAACAAGTCTTTGATTTTTATTTCTCAAAAAAGTTTCATATTTCTTTATTTAGCTTTCTGACTCTGTGCTTGTGCCTTCAACACTTTCACAACGATTTTCTGCTCCTCAATCAGGAAAGCACACTTGATCCTGTCATGGACACATTTAGCACACATGGAACCACCATAGGCTCTGCTGACATGTTTTTTTGTTTTAGATAACCTCATAAGAACTTTAGGTCTCACAGCACGAACCCCTCGAAGTCGGCCTGGACACACACCACATGCAGATTTTGGTGCTTTCCCAACCTTCTTGTTATAAAGGTAACCAATTCTATTACCAGGGGTCCGGGATAGCCTCGTTTTGTTAGAAGCAGTATTGTAGGATATCCTACGACGCTACGTCAAACGCTGGACCATTTTGAATGCCTCTAGATGCCGTCCCCGGAAGAGGAAAAGGAACTGTTCTTATTTATTTAATTTTATAATGATCATTCTGGAAGGCGTGAAGTGTTATCTCACTGTAGTTTTGATCTGCATTTCCCTAATAGCTAGTGATGTTGAGCATCTTTTCATGTGCTCTTAGGCCATTTGTATTTCTTCTTTGGAAAAATGTCTATTCAAGTGTTTTGCCCATTTTTAAATTGGGTTACTTGTCTTTTTTTCCCTTGAGTTGTGTGATCTCTTTATATAACTTGGAAATCAAACCCTTGTCAGACATGTGGTTTCTGAAGATTTTCTCCAACTGAGTAGACTGCCTTTTCACCTTCTTAACAAAATTGTTTGAAACACAGAAGTGTTTAATTTTCAGAAAATCCATTTATCTATTTTTTCTTTCATTGCTCATGCTTTGGATATAAAGTTTAAGAAACTAGTCCACTGCTGCGAGATTGGGAGGCCCCTGCCGGTTTGCCGTCGGACCTCATCCCCAGCCCTTCCTCGACCCCCTAGATGTCTCTCAATAAAATGGCTTGGCCCTAAAA
>JAQZBX010074980.1:0-14665 GCA_029593785.1 Cabassous unicinctus
CCCTCTCCATTTCTTTTCTTTTTAAAAATTTTACAGCTCTTAGAGATTTAGTTTTGTAATAAAGTACATATATAAAATCACTAGAACATTTTAACAGGTTAAATTTATTCCTGGAATTTGTCTCACAATAAAGTGTGTGAGAAGAATATAACTACAAGTATAGATAAAACAAACTTGTTCATGATGTGGTAATTGTTTAACCTGGGTGAAGGGTACATGGGTATTAATTATATTATTCTCTCTATTTTTGCATATGTTTGAAATTTTCCATAAGAAAGTTATTTTAAAGGGGAATTTTCACAAAACTGATAACATTTCACATCAGTTTAGATAAGTTTTAAATGACCAAATCATTTCCTCCATTATATAATCATTATGTAATTGCTCACACATTTTTCTTCTCAATGACATTTCTCAACTATATTCGCTTTGAGGATAAATCACAGAAAAAAAATCAGCATAATTGATTAGAGAGGCATTGTTAACATTTTGGTGCATTTACATTTAATCTTTTTTTGATGTGTATATATTGTGTATTTGCATGGAATATGTGTGTGTATATATATATGTATATATATACATATATATATACACACGCACACAACTTTGTACTCTACTTTTCTAAATAAATTGTCAAAAAATACAATACTTTATTTCTACATAATTAAAAAAATGATGTTCACATAACCACTGAATTGAAGTTTTATTAAATTAAATGGAATGCTGATACTATCAATGTTTTAGACCTTTACTTATTGCCATACATTTTCTGTATTCATATACTACAAAATGTAAACATTAAATATATATTCATCTCAGCAGGACCTACTAAATTTAGCACATTCTGAATTGCCTCTGCTAATTCCATAAATGATGAGACAAGTAGAAGTATGAGGTTCTCTTGTTTGTTTTCTCAACTTTGTACTCCATGAAAACGAAGATGATTGTTACAATTATTACTGTTATTTTATTTTGCAGTGTTTGGATGATGATTGCCCTGAAACCCAGTGTATTAGTCAGCCAAAGAGGTGCTGATGCAAAATACCAGAATTTGGTTGGTCTTTAAAAAGGGTATTTATTTGGGGTAGAAGTCCACTGTTACCAGGCCATAAAGCATAAGTTTCTTCTCTCACCAAAGTCCATTGCCATGTGTTGGAGCAAGACAGCTGCCGACGTTTGCCAGGGTTCAGGCGTCTTGGGTTCCTCTCTTCCCCAGAGCTGCATTTCTCTCTGGGCTTAGCTCCTCTGTTTCCTTCACAAGGTCAGCTGTAGACTATGAGGGTCTCTAGGCTTTGCTTCTCTCCACAAGGCCAGCTGTGAACTGTCAGGCGAATGGCTCATCTCTATTCCGGGGCCTTCTCTCCTTCCTCACCAGAACTCCAACATCAAAACTGCTTCAACACTGTCCTTTGCCATGTCTTTTATCTTCGATTCCCACCCTACCAAAGGGTGGGGCTCAACGCCCTACTGACATGGCCCAGTTAATGCCCTAATCATAACTTAATCATGCCCAGATTAGCAGACCAGTTTACAAGCATGATCCAATATTTAATTATGGAATTCATAATTGCATCAAACTGCCAAACTGCAACACCCAGCAACAGTGTTCATAAGCTGAAAGCAAGTCAGCAGCAGAAGAAAGTTATCTAGAGAAAGAATAGTAGAATGTAGACAATCACCAATTCCATCCAAATATTGTAAAGTAAGCCTTTAAACAGGGAAGGATAATGTTAACTAATTGATTTGGAAAGGAATTCCAAAGAGATCAACAAAAATGTTAAAGGATTGTGAAATAGGCTCTATGAGGAATGGTTGAATATATAGTGGCTATTAGCTTGAAAAGTAAAAAAGCAAGAAAGGAACTTAACACTTTTCACAAATATGAACAGAAATTTCCCATATGAGAGCATTCCAATGGGAACTAAATGACAGCAAGTAGGATTTTTAAAAATATAGAAAATACTTTAGACCCATATGAGTAGTAGGAAAAGGCTTAGTGACAATCTGCAGAGGCATACTTGTTAAATAAAACTAAGGTAAGGTCAACATGATCAAATAAAATGCTCACTCAGGATTTTGTTACTCTGCAAGGCCAAGGACTATTCTTTCCTGATATTATAAATAATTAAGAAGACAATTTTCTGTGTAAGAGAAAGAGTTAGATCTTCCAGGTATCTAGTAAGTCATCTAGTAAGTAAAAAATTTTATGAAGTATCATAACAATATAATTTTGAATATTTTCACATACGCATACAAATCTATAGCTAATATCCCTTGCTACTCTTATTATCCTTAGTTGTTACCATATTAATTTGGTAAATTTTTACAAGTTGGCCCCATGTAGTTTAGATATTTGAAGCTACAGTGGGTGAATACAAGGATTAATCTTAATATTTTGGTTCTCAATTTCCTCATACATATTATGAGGAGCACGATTGGATGACCTTAATTTATCCTTCTGCCTAGTTTTCAGTGTTTCATGAAGTGCTTTATACCCTGATTTGATGCAAATGAAGCAGGCACGCAGCCAATAAGGGGGAGTCTTGATCTTATTCCCAAATTAATGGAAGATCTTAGATATTGGCACCCAATTGTAAGAAATCTGGCTGCTTCATTTTACACCATTCTAAATGCATGAAAGAAATAAAAGTGAAAAATAAAAAAAAAAAGTATATTATGCTATAAATTTCCTCTGATGATATAATTTTTAACTGTTAGTATTTTCATTTGATCATCATAAGGATTAGCTACACCCACTCTGAAGCAGAATTAAATCTTCTAATCTTTTAATAACAGTGAAGGAAAAGATTTTGGCTAGAATTAGACACACACATATGGTATTCCTATATTGTGTGCCTTCGTACACACCACCTGTTTCAAATCTGTACTCAAAAACACTATGGAAAAATATTAGCATTTTTTTCCATTCATTTATTGGAAAAAATAATTTTCCCATTGATTTATTGGAAAATAAAATAGGTAATTTTATTTTTTATTTTATGGGCATAAAAATTATTTTATTTTTGACTCTGTTTTATTCTATTCATACTATTAATTTCTCCTTGAATATTTTTTTTATTTCATATATGGACTTAAATTTGTTTAAGTATGTGTGTGCATATATACAGCCTAGTGCTTTCAGCTTTGATATACGTATTAAAAGACAAAAAGCAAATGTTTATTAATTAACTGTAGTGTCATTTTAAAAGATCATCAACCTTATTTTTCCTTTTTTATCTTCCTTGAGTAATACTGACATTATAAAACTTGAAAGAACCTTAGAATTCATCAATATTAATTGATTCATGAAAGAAACAAGAAGACCCAAGAGTATTTATTACTTACCTAAGGTACCAAATGAAGTTTCTAAAAGAGCTGAAACTATGCCCAAGTCTCCTAACTCAAATAGCAATGGATGTCCACTATGACATATTATTCCCAGAAGTCTATACCACCTTTCTTGGGATAGTTGTCCATCTTCTCTGGACCTCGGTTCCATTAACGTCATAAGAAATAAGAACTAGGAAATAAGAAATTACATCTCATTTCTGTAAAGCTACAGGGTGTGGAAAAACTTAATAGTTAACTGAGTATTTCTCTAGAATTCATAGCTAATAAAAGGTATTTCTAAGAGGAAGATTATCCAAAAAATTTTTTCTCTCTCCTTCTGTATATGTCTATAACAATGTTGGCATACGTTTTTATAGCCATACTAGAGTTACACATAAAAGTATTTATATAAAGTAAAACTATGTATATAACACCAAGAGATATATGTATAAACACAGACATATGTGTGTATACACATGCACACACACATATTTAAAGAAAGTGCTATCTGATAAATAGCCTATGGAAGGCAGCAAGCAAAGAATATATGGCAACATAAGCTAGATGGAAATGTATAATTTTAAAAACTATATAAAGGTTACATAGCCATATATTTCTTGCCTGTTTTTTAAATTTTTATTGATGAATAAAAACATTGAATTTCTATTTAAGTAGCATCACTCCTCCACCTGGTCTTCCTGATGTTTTCCTAGAGATAACGTTGGTGACAGGAAATACTGAGAAATGGGGAAGTTTGCGCTTAATATTCTTCACCTGCTACTCTTCTCCAACATCCCTACTCCTTTCTTCTGCCTTTCTCTCCTTTCTCATTGGCCTATTATCTATTAAAAATCCATCTCTTATATTTTATTATCCTTCGAATTTTTGCTAACTCAAATAAATTTGTGTTAAATGTTTGTAGATTAATTATATCTCTTTCAAGGTTTTAATATTGTAAGACAAGGCAGTAAATAAAAGGCATGGTCCTTTGTACACACTAACATTCAACAAATGTGAATAAATGGATGAAAGGTGGGCATTTCAGGCAGGTGAAACTAATAAAAAATATATTTGGGGAGTGAAGCTGAACACTTTCATACTATTTTCAACTCTAATGCCTATATTTCCTATTAATGTTTTCAGCCCAGCCATGGAGAAATTGGGGATTTGTGAAAGCATTCCTAATAAAGCTCAGCAAGAATTGGTGATTTCATCATTTAACTCTCATTATGATCCAACTACTTATTCAATTCTTTGTTGTGCACACTCCTGCGTGCACTCTGTTTCTGAGTGAAAAATATTGAAGAAAAACAACTCCATAATAAAAGAATCTTTTAGTATGAGGTTAGGATTAATGTTGCTCGTATCCTTGTCTATGACTGGATATCATTGTAAGTATTTCCACAGTTGGAAGATACTATTCTACAATATTAACATATAAAGCAACTTTTTTTTGAAAGTTGTGACCAAATGAAGGAGAAGATGGAGCAATACGCCATTGTATGGCTTTGCCTCACCTTGGAACTCAATCTCAACTCAATGGTGCAAATGTCACCCAAAGAATGGAACAATTCTGAATAATGGAAATAGATAACAGGTATTCTGCCAAAGGACAACTCTCATGTGCTTCTCAAACCAGTGCTAATAAAGCCTGCAAAATAAAAAGTTGCTGCACCAGAGGAGAAGGTTAATAGCACATAATGGTGCCCTGTTGCTGTCAGTTATTTAACAAATATATATTAAACAGCTCATATGTGTCAAGCAGTTGCCAAGAGTAGGTTTGCAATATGGAAAAATCTGCTTTAAGCCTAGACTATAATCTGGAAGTTATTTTTCCCCTCTATTAAATAGAACATGCAGAATTAAAGGCAAAAGAAAATACTCTGAGATAGATCAAATGCTGAATACCATCTCACAATACACTCTCACAAGTCATGCCCAGAAAAATAAGAAAATGATCAATGAATATTTACAAAGAGTATTGAAAGAAACAATCTTCCTTAGCAGTGGAGCCAAGAGAGATCATTAAAACGAAACAAAGCAACAACAACAAAAAACATCTTCTGGTGTTCTGGGAATAACTACTTACAAAGGATATTCAGCAATTAATATTAAGGAGAATTGATGAAATAAATCTGCCAACATGAAATGGGAGTGACTCATATGAGAATATAATATGCTCTAAGTGGCTTACATAAGAATTAGTAGAACTTGGGAAAAAAAAGCAAGTTAGACTGAATCAGAACTAGGATGAAGGTCTTCATGAATTACTTAGATAAGTGGTAAATGAATAGCAGAAATTATTTTTAATTATATTTTTTTATTAGGAAAAAAATTTTTGTTAGGAAAAAAATTCCAAAATTTAGAAATAAGGCAAAGGATGGCTAAGTATCCTCTCAATGTCATAATGGAAATTTGTTAAAGGAGCCCACCCGAGGATTATTTAATTAACTATGTGAGAATACCTTTCTTTGACTCAATTTACAAATTATTACAGAACAGACTCTAAGAAGTTACCTGTTAAATTGTAGATTTTTTTTTCTGGTAGAGATGAAATTAATTTTTGTCTGGTAAAAATATAAACTCTGTGGTGATGCTTGCGTTGTTCTATAGGTTGGAATCTCTATGCATAAAAATAAGCTTCCAAAGCGAAACTGTTATAGCACATTGTATTGATTAATGATTTAATTGCCAAAAGTTATTTTGTTCAATATTTCAAAGTCTTACTTAAAATAATAGTTTTTCAAAACTGATATTATCTAAAGAATAATTTTGAGGACCATGATGAAACTAAAGAGCGTATGCTTTTCTGAGAGAAATTCAAAATCACCTTATTTAAAATGATCGTATAAATTCATATTTAAATGGGTGAACTACTCAGAGAGTAAAATCAATCAATCAATAGCCCTGATTCAATGAAAGCAGTCCTCTAAGATAATAACAAAGAATTCCCTATATTCTTCTGATTTTTCCAGAATTTCCAGTGTGGATATAATAATAATAATAATAATAATAAATAACCTATTCAGCCAAATCTTCTCTATTGTAGGCATAAGCCACAGAAAAACATCTATCCTCAGTGTTACACGTCTGCTAAGCATAATGAACCCCTGGACAACTTCCCAATGTGGTGTAACATGAAGACTCCGAATCGTGAGTAGTGATATAAATTCCAACTTTCATTCACTGATTCAGTAAATATGCATCTAGTACCTCCTCTATGTGAGTCCCACACAAAGACCTGAATATACATTAATGAACCAAACTAGCACCGTTGCTCTCTGTTTGGAACTATAGTCTTGTTGTAGAGGTAAATACTACATAACTTAACATATAGTTAATATATTTGTGGTTCTAATAAGAGAGTAATGGTGGATAGCAGTTTCTGACAGTGGACAAGGAAGGCATCCCTGAATAAATGATGTTTTGTTGAGATTTGTAGAAGGAGAACAAGCAAGCCATGTACAAATCCCAGGGAAGAGCCTTGCTGGTAGAGGAAATGCATATGGGAATAATGAATTTCAAAGATACTTGGTGTTTTAAAACAGTGGTTCTCAATCTGGGGAGAGATTGCCTTCAAGGAGATATTTGGCAAAGACTAGAGATGTTTTTGCTTGTCATAACTGAGGGTTTAATTTTGTGTGATTGATACTGGCTTCTGGTGGGTAGAGGCTAGGAATGCTACCAAACATCCTGAAGGACAGCACCTCATTAGGGGCTGAGTTGAGAAATACTGTTTTAAAAGAATTGAAAGGAATGCAATCTGCCACAAATTGCAATGCTACTGGATGAAACTGAAGAGATGGGCAGGGAAATGATCATGTAGGGGCCTGTAGTCCATGGAAGGCATCTGGATTCCATTTTGAGAAAAACTGTACTATCAATAGGTTTAAAGTGTGATAAAATAATATTTCATTTTCTTTTAAAACTTATCACTCTGGAAAATATTGAGTCAGTGAAAAAAAATCTTTTTCCTCAGAAGGAACATTTGAGTATAGTCAAACTGGGTAGGGGTGATAAATTATAATGAACTTGTTAAGGTAAATGATTCCAATATTTTCTTTTGCCTGAAATTTAAAAAATAAAATCAATCTGCACATCCCTTCTTGGTAATAAAGGGCTTATTTTTTCTATCTATCTATCTATCTATTATCTATCATATATCTATATCTATAAGCATACAGTTTAATATAATATTATACATATAAAATTTTGAGAATGTTGTAGATAATGGAATAGAGTAAGTTAAAATCAAGGGAGTATTGCTAGTGCAGGGTGTCAGTGATGGGGGATGTTTAGGGAAGGGTGTACCTGGGGCATGCTCTATGGCATATGAATTTGTTCAAGTGGCCTTGGGGCATTGTCTCAGTGGGTGGATACCCACACAATACTGAAAAAAAAATATTGAATTCCCATCCTGGGAAGTCCTGCTACATTCTCTAATAGAGCAGCAAGAATCCCCCAAGTACATGGGCAGTACCAAAAGACCATTATGCCAGGCCCTTGATATTGATTGTTGTATTTATGAACCTTGCTCCTGTGAAATTCAAATTTAGCCTAGTATTTTATATTGCCTAAGAGTTACCACATGAAAGCCTCCTTGTTCAAATGTTGCACCTCTCTAAGCCAAACTCAGCATATAAACTTACTACCTTCCATTCAGTGTGGGACATGACTCCCGGGTATGAGCCTCCCTGGAACCATGGTATTATTACCAAGCACCAATGAGTAATGCAACACAAAAAAGACCTTGACCAAAAGGGGGAAATATTAAATACAAATTAGTTTGTATAGCCAAGAGATTTCAAAGTGAGTTAGGAGTTCATTCCAGAGATTACACTTATGTACATCTCAGAAGGAACTCATTGAATGCCACAGTAAACTATGCCTCAAGCAAGGTCTCCTGAGGGTTCTAGAGATGTCTAGACACTATAGGCAAGACAGACAATCTCAGTGGGCATTACCTTGGAATATATGTTCCCCACTGTAACAAAATTAGACTCATTTATAATTTCCCTACACGTGGCTCTTCTGCCACTTTTATTTGAATCTATAGTTAGCACTATACCTGTTAAATACATGTACCAGAGACTTAAATCTTCTGGCTGTTCATATGCCAGCTGAACCCTGAAACTCAGCAGAGTTGAGGCCAACACCTACTCTCCAGTTCATCTTACTTGCCCAGGACAACTAACAAAAGGATGATGATGGACAATGTCCATGCCAAAAAACAGAGAATATCTACAACTGCAAGCAAGGCAGTTCTATCCATCTGCCCCCATGAGAAATAAGACCCCTTTGAATCAGAAACAGAGTGGGCATCACCATTCTAAAATCCTCAAGACTGAGAAATGAGAAAAACATAAGGGGGGAATGCAAATATTGACCAAAGTAGACTTACTATTATTCTAGTAATGGAAGAATTTGTACCATTGATATAAAGGCAGGGGCCGTAAGAGATTCTGAGGAGAAGGAGAGGGAAGAATAGGTATAACATGTGGCATTTTGGGGACATTGGAATTATTCTGCATGACCTTGCAATGACGGATACAGGCCATTATACATTTTGTCAAAACCTATAAAATTTTGTCGTGCAAACTGTAAACTGTAATGTAAACTATAGACCATGGTTAGTAGCAGAGCTTCAATATGTGTTCATCAATTGTAACAAATGTACCACACTAATAAAAGATCTTGTTAATGGGGGAAAATGTGGGAGGGGGAGAGGGTAGGGTATATGGGAATCCCTATATTTTTGATGTAACATTTATGTGATCTAAAGCTTCTTTAAAAATAAAACTAGAGGGGAACTGATGGGGCTTAGTGGTTGAGCGCCAGCTTCCCTCATATGAGGTACTGGCTTCAATCCCTGGCCCCAGAACCTCAAAAAAGAAAAAGAAAAACAGAGGAAAAAATAAATATGAAATCCTAGTAAGAGGATTATTAGTCCAGGAGAGGAAAACAAATGATACAAACTCAATCTTGAAAGAAGCTAATAAAAATAGAGGGAATTGGTTTGATTCAAGAAAAATGGTGGTGGTACAACATGAGGAATTAGGTGGTAGATTTAATGTGATGAATGAGGAAGAGAGGCTGGTCAGGAATGCCTCCCAGCTTTTGGTTTCAGCACCTAAGCAGATCAGATTCTAATAATCAAGGCAGAAAGGATGTGGTATGAAACAGCTTTGGGAGGACAAGATAAAGTGTGCAATTGTGTGTTAAGTTGAGCTGTGTGATGATATACAAATAGATATGTACAGTAGGCAACTGAATAGCCAAATCTAAAGCAGTCATCAGTATAGAGATTTGGCAATCACTGGCATACAGTTAATATTTAGAGCTTTGGCAGTATCCAATACCAACAAGGAAGGTAGTAAAGAAACTAGAAGAGTGCCCTGAACCAAGCCCTGAGAAACTCCAAGGCTGAGAGGAAGACTCAGCAAGGAGACAGAACATGAGGGACAACTGGAGTAAGAGGAAATCCAGGAAAATGTGGTGGCACACAGGCCAAGAGAAGAAAATATTTCAGGAAGAAGACAGATGTCAATTAAATAGAATGCTGCTGAGAGTGTTACATAAGATGTGTTTGAAATGCTTGCATTGAATTTGGCAACAACGAGGTTATTAGTGTGTACATGAAAGTAGTTGACACCAAACCAAATATATCTGTTTATGGCAGATCTATGATTCTCAACTCTTGTCCTTATTCAATGAACCCCATATCTTTAAATGCTTCCCTCCTCTGTAATTCGGTAACATTTTAATTTAATTGAGAATTATTTAAATAATAACCTTTATGTAGTTCATTTTCTTTTAACAAAGATTATAGTTATCTTACAGCTAAAAAAAAAACAGAAAACAATGAGTACATTTTGCTGGCCTTATATGTACAGAGAAATTTTGTGCTTCATAGAAAAACAATGCATTTTTTAATATACTAGATTGCATCCATCTAGTTTATCTGATTGCTGTTCTAGGGAAACCATTTTACAACTCTGTAAATTATAGATCGTTAATAGCAAAGCAAAGTAATTCCTGCCTACAAGCATGTTATTTTGGTCCTGTCGAGAAGATGTTCAATTAGTTTCCCATTCCCACTGTGGAAGAAGCCAATTTTCCCTCCATTTGCACATTCATTTCAATATTCCTGATCTGTAAGTGCTTCGTTCTTTGAAGAAGTCTCTTTTTGGTCAGTTATATTATCTACTTGTTTCCCTCATTGATTAATGAGCAAAATAAAATCTTTAACGTGTTGATTTTATATCTTTATTAGAGTAGTAATTTTATCTTTTCTTGAATATTACTTTTTAACATATACTTTATTACATTTTCATTTACCATTTTTTTCAGGTAAGTTC
Organism: Cabassous unicinctus; assembly: GCA_029593785.1. Lineage (NCBI taxonomy): Eukaryota > Metazoa > Chordata > Mammalia > Cingulata > Chlamyphoridae > Cabassous > Cabassous unicinctus. The sequence goes on from JAQZBX010074980.1 coordinate 10,689, forward strand.
AAATTATTTGTTATCACATTCTTAGTGTCTCAAACTAGGGCACGGATAATGTATACTTGTAAAGAATACCCTATCTGTGAATTCTATTATACTGAATATGTTATTGGAATATTTATAAAAAATAATGCATGTGTTTTCTTATTTTTTTTTATTTTAGAAAGAGTAGAAAAACGTAGAGAAAATGGTACCACTGCAAATGCCTTTTTATTGAAATGAATAAGCCTAATATTCCTACAAACTTGCTGATAAAGAATAACTGCTGCCAGTTTCCTAGTCACTAGCAATGAAAATCAACCACAGTTTACTAACAACCAGTTTCTTAACCTAAGTGCTGCAACAATGACCTTCTATAATAACACACACACACACAAAATAAGATTTTTAACTATTTCTGTATTCTGTGAATCAAATAAAGTGATATTTTGATCAATTACTTCTAACTTATAAATGTCACCAAATTTAAGTTCCATCTTGTCCAAGGAATGCTTTATATTTTCATTCTTTCATGTTTGCTATACAGAGACAAAATGCTTTGTAGACTATATAATTTAGGCAGAAAACAGTCTCTTGAAGTCCTGCAATCTAAAGTGAAACAAATGAGCCAAAAAATTTTAAAAAAAAGAAAGTAAAAAGGCAAACCTTAGAAGACTACTTCTCACTTCTTTCCTCAGGGTTTTTTCAGGCAGTTAGCTCTTTCAGCTAGGAATAGATCCAAATTTCTTCTCCATATATAAATGCCAAGTTCACACAATGTTTCTTGAGTTCAAAAATAGATGTTTCTTCTCAATAAAGTTGTCAAATTATTTTAAGAGATTTTCTCTTTACTTGACACAACCAATACAACTTTTTCACTATAGGTAAACTAAAATGGTTTCCTAGATACCGGTAGAAAGAGAAGCAAATATAAATGGTTTTTCATAGAATATATAAATGTAAGGAGGTATATCCATTTATATAGCTTATTTGGGAAATACACAGGATTCTACAAAATGAAGCATTAACACCTGAGAGTGAAATATATAACAGAATAATAATATTCAAAGAACAGAGACAGATCCAGAATTTTAAAGACCTGAAATTTATTCTTCTGGAGTTCCCACTTTAAGAAAAACAATGCACAATTACAAAACGAAACTTGTTAAGGTCCCTTCTGGGTGTTCGAAGGGCTTGAGCAAATACAGGGTCCAGAGCTTAAGATTTATTAGAACAAATTTGCCTCTGTTAAAGAAGAAAAACTCTCTTTAAAGCACAGCCCAATTATTTAAATAATTTTTTAAAAAGCATTTAAATCCCTATTAAATGCCCATTATAGGGCAGTTTCTGGGGATATAATGATGAATTAAAAAAAGAAAGGGTTCATGTCCCCTGGCAGTCTATAATCTGGGATGGTAAGAAACATATTAATTCCAGATGGCCCCTCAGGTAAGGGAAGTAAGACATGATTTTATGAAGGAGGCCGTATTTGAAAATTTAGAAAATATATAGAAGTATTAAGAGTATTAATATGTCCAGCACACAGAAAGAACCTATGTTACTCCTTTGATGTAGCCACCCCTATTATATATTATATATATATATTATATATAGAATATTATATATTTTTCCATTTAAAAATAGATAATTTTGATATGCTTATGACCATAGTGTGGATTCAGATTTTAATCTACTTATTTCATTTAGTGCACCTAAAAAATCCTTTGTTAATATGTTCTCAGTATCTAATTAAAGTTCACTGTAATAAAATGTGTTTATGTATCTCTCTAATGCTGAAAAAAATTTTGTTTAAAATTTTTACTCTTAGGAATATTATCGTAGAAAATATCTTGGACTGCATATCTGAATGTTTCCTTGGTTAGATTCCTAGATGTGGAGTAACTTATGCAAAAAGAATGAATTTTTTCAGATTCCTCATCCATATTGCTAAGTTATTCTGAAAAAATATTTTACCAATTTAAACTTTTAAAAGTATTAAATAAGAAAATGCCAATTTCATGTATCCACAGTAGCATATGTTAGAATTTATAGACTATTAAAATTTGATAGTCAAAAAATTAATTCAGTTTGCTTAACCTACCATTTATTTAATTTGAATTAATGGCAAAACAGTTTTTATGATTATTTGCCTTTTATATTTTTTTCAATGACTTGCCCTTTAGAGTCCTCTATTTTTTACCTTTTGAGTTTTAGTGTTTTTTTTATGGTATGTGTATCATTTTGTAAAATAATAATAGTTAACTAGACCATAGAATAATAAAGGTATTTTAACCTAGTGAATTATTTTAATCTGAAAAAGTATTGCCACACACAGAAAGGCAGATGAATTATGATGGAATATTAGGATCAGACAGTAATAAATGAGAATAATACTGTAAGTCTATGTTAGAAGTCTCATAAACCCAGTGATTTATTTAGCAAATATTTATTAGGCATTTTACCTACAGAAGAATGATGCAGTTGCAAAAACTCTAGAATTTCACAGAGGATGTGATGGTGAGATGAATCTTGAAAGAGATTAAGAGTGAGTTAGAGCAAGAAGAGGAAAGAACATTCCACAGACAGAAAAGAGCATTTAGTCAGGCACAGAGGGGCAAAAGAAAGGATGCACGTTCTCAGAAATTCAGGTGGCTGAATATTGAAAAAGAGTAGGTGAATGAGGAAAGATGATGCATGAAAGTAGAGAGAAAGGCTGGGGTCAGTTTGTAATTTTTTAGGAATAGCTTCTCAAGAAGTTTGAGAGGAAGGAAAAAAATTAAGCATGGGAGTCACCTATTCAAATTTGTGTTATAAAAATTTAAAATTTCATAGATCAAAGGAAAGATTTAACCAAAAACAAGAAGAACAGCTATATGTCTACTAAACTAGTTCACACTAGAACTGTGAGGATAGCTTGACCCAGCATTCCCAATAGAAGTGCCAATGCAGGAATGTACATTCGAAATAGTTAAGGGAATTGAATAAATGGTATGAGGCAAAGAGGTGACATGCCTGACCTATTAATATAAAGATGGTAGCTCAATGTTTTAAACAATATTAGGACTATGAGGTGAAGTTTGGAGGAAGGCAATGAGTTCAATTTTGATCATGTTGGTTTTCATGGGCCTGCATGTCATCCAGGTCGTGATGTCCATTAAGTAGTGATTTTAGAGTTTTCAGAAATTTGGTTTTTGGTAATTGACTTTGAATAATTTATTAGAGTTGAGCACATTTCCAGAAAATCAAATTACTTAAATCAGGTGGGAGGTTAGTCAAAGGCTGATCAGTCCTGTCTTACATTATGAATAACTCTGGAATCTATCCCTGTCTCTCCAGTCCAACCATCACCCCCTTCATTCATTTCTTTCACCCACTGAATGAAGTGGAACTGCTGGAGTTAAAGTCCACACGGGAACTACACTGCCAGGCAAAGCAAATAAACAGGAAGATACAAGTGCTTTCTCCCCTTCTTTGTCCTCCCAGGTCCTCTTTAGTGTCCTTTATTGATGGAACCTAGGAGAAAACCAGCTGACAAGGGAGAAATTGATTTTGCATTGTCCCAGGCAGACTCAGCATCTAAAGCAGAGTATAAATGCATAAATTTGGAGCTTAGAAAATAACCTTATAACCAGCATATGCATAAACCAACTTGACCTTAAAATATTACTCTAGGATCCTAATAAGTTAAAGAAATAAGAATTCTGAAAAAACAATACAAACTATAACCATCTGAAAAAGAAAAAAGAAAGGAAAGATAACTTACCAAAATGTTGAAATATTAAAGTCAGAACATGTTTATTACCAACCATAATAATGCAATTTATAATATAAAAATGAGCTCACTGAATTCAGGGATGCTCCCTGAATGATGTGTCAGGTATCAGTCTTGATCAGGAGTAAACTGTCTAGAAGAGATGCTCTGTAAATTTGTGCTAACCTCAAACCATGGCTTTCCCTAAGTCTATTTAGTTTTCACTTTCCTTGGGGGAACGGGAGTTTTAAAT
>JAQZBX010074981.1:0-14669 GCA_029593785.1 Cabassous unicinctus
AAAGTGTTCAAATGATTTTATAGAGACTTGGTGGAGAGATCCATAACATGCTCATGTAAGTACAGTAAACTCTATATGGTATAAATGGCTTATAGGAAATCACAGGTTCTTTGTATTTAGTTATATACTATAACCATGAAAATAAGTACTAAGCCATATAGCTAAAAAGAAATATGTTGATAACATTGAAAATACAGCAGATAACAAAACACAAAGTAATGATCGGTAAATGAAGCCCCATGCTGTGCATGAAGTACAGTATCTTGGTACTAGCAACTAAAAAAGCATGCCACAGTTGTAAATAATTTGAGAGAACTCCTATACAGTACATGTAGACATAGCATATATCATTTTAAATTTATATAAAGCAGTTAAATACAATAAATTGAAATAAATTCCTTTATAAGAAGCTTTAATACAGACAAACATTTCAGTAAAAACTGGAACAAAACATGCAACAAAATAAATCTGAAGAAATTTCTATGTTCTTTTCATACATAAAGACAAAAATTTTATTAAATAATATTATCATCCAGTAACAGAAGAATTGAATATGTGATTCTGGAAGCTAGTGTTTCAGTGAATACTAGCCACATAACTAGAAGCAAACACTGTTGTTAAATGCCATAAAAGTTTTAATCTTCACCCTCAAAATTTAAAGAAATATCATTTTCAAAGCCTGAAAACTGTTGCTAGTATTGGATTCTATATGAATCTCTTAAACTTTAGCCTTCACTACATTAGAAACTGACTCAAGTTGCCAGGAGTACACTAATTCCACATTATTAAAACAATTTCAGAATTAGCTCTTGTTTTACACCATTCCATGAAGTTTTTTTTTCCTAAAATTTATTTATTTATCTTACCTATCCATCCAATTTTTTTCATAAACCTAAATATAAATGGGGGATTCTTTCTTCTGAACTGGAAATGGCTTTCTTTTAAAAATTAGAAAACGTGACAGTTTCATGCCGTTAAAACATGCCAATACAACTGTAAAGTATAATTTCCCATGTCTACAAGTTTTAATAGTAACCAATATTACATTGTTGGGGTTGGGTTTAATTATACATTGAATGTCAGAGGAACTTTGTTTCCTAACAGTAATCACATACCATGTGTATTAGTTATCTATTACTGTGTAACAAATTATCCCAAAACTTAGTGGCTGAAAGCAACAACAAATATTTATTACCTCACAGTTTCTATGGATAAGGAATCCCATAGTGGCTTAGCTGAGAATTTCTGATTTAGAGTCTTTCATGAGGTTGCAGTCAAAATCTCAGTTAGAATCTAAATAAAGGAAATAAAAGGCATGAAAGGCCACATACGGTATGATTTTATTTATGTGAAATTTCCAGAAAAGGCCAATCTGTAAGGACAGAAAGTAGACTAATGGTTTCCTGGGGCTAGAGGTGGGCTGGCAAGTGACTGCAAATGGGCATAGGGTTTCTTTTTGTCATGATAGATATATTCTAAAGTTAAATTGTGGTCATGGCTGCACAACTCTGTAAGTTTACTAGAGATCATTTAATTGTACACTCAAAATGAGTGAATTTTATGGTAAGTAAATTATCACTGCAATAAAGCTGTTTTAAAAATTGTCAGCCAGGCCTAGAGTCATTTGAAGGCTTCACTGAGACTAAAGGATCTGTTTCCAAGATGGCACGCTCTCATGTATGACAAGTTGATCCTGGTGATTGACAGGAGGCCTCACCATGTGTTCCTTTCTGTGGGACTCTTATCAAGACACGGCAGCTAGCTTCTCCAAGAGCAAGTGATCCAAGAAAAGACCAAGGTAGAAACTGCAATGTCTTTTAAACCTAGCCTTAGAAGTCACACAACATCATTTCCACCATATTTTAGTGTATACACGGAACAGCCATGATTCAGTGTGGGAGAATATTCCTCAAGGGAAGGAATACCAGGAAATGAGTATCTTTGGGGGCCATTTTGGAGGCTGACCACCACACCATGGAACTTAAGGATTTTATTTTCAAGAATCAATGAGTATCATTTGTGCCATTCTTACTCTTACCTTCACAGGTAACTGGAAGTTCTACTCATAAATATAGAATATCATAATGATGTTTATTTTCATATATCTGCTATTATTAATTCTTTATTGGTGAATTTATTACATTTTTTAATGTTGAATTTCACAAGTGAGCCCATTTTTTGTTTGTTTGGGGGCCTAATAGCCATGTTTCTTAATATTTCTTCTACTTACAGGGAACTTAGATTTTTCTTACAGATGTCTAACACTTTAAGCTACTATTTTCTTCAGTTGATAGCAATGGAAACCTAGACTCCCCCTTACCAGTTCAATTGGCAACGTCTACTGAATTCAGCCTGAAATTGATGTTATACCAATGCCTTAATTGCTTTTGAATCATAAGCTATAGTGGTAATGCATTTTAATCTAAAATATAAAGGGAATGGCCCTATTTCAGTTATCTATATTGCTGTTTTAACAAACACTCTGAAATTTAGTGGCTTAAAACAACAATGATGCATTACTTCTCATGCTCTGTGGATTGGCTGAGAAGTTCCTTTGCTAATTTCACCTGGGCTCACTCATGCAGCTGTAGTCAGCTGAGGGGACCACTGAGCTAGAAGGTCCAAGACGACCTCATGTGTGGCTGTTGGTGCTGGTTGTTGGCTTGGGTGCCTCTATTCCTCTCAATGTGGCCTCTTGGCCTCCGTAGACTAGACTACCTTCTTTACATGGCAGTTTTGGGCCTATTTTGAAGATCATGTAGAATAACACATACCACATTCCCTGGTTAAAGCAAATCACAAGGCCAGTATAGATTCAAGGACTAGAAAAATAAATTGCATCTTTTGATGGCAGGAACAGAAAAGTCACATTGCAAAGGATTATGGGAGGAATTCTTGTAGCCAACCTTTATCACAGATCTCTCATCATCTCTATGGCCTATGGCTTGTTGTTTTTGTCTTATTTTAGTTAAGAATACACTAATGGAGTGGTGTTGCTATGGTGTCTTTCCCAGCTAGAGGTATCATCTCTTGGTGACAACTCACACTCTTAACTATTTAACTCACACCTTAGACCTTTTACTTCTTTTTTTCTTTTCTTTAAGATTTGTTTTATTTATTTATTTCTCCCTCTGCCCCCTCATTGTTTGCACTCACTGTCTGTTCGTTGTGTGCGCGTCTTCTTTTTAGGAGACACCGGGACCTCCCATGTGGGAGAGAGATGCCCAATCACTTGAGCCACCTCTGCTCCCTGGCCTTTGACTTTTAATCTCTAATATGAGTGTACTGGATACAGGGTAATTTTTTAAACACCTTTTTCTCGGGCAGGGGTGAATTTCTATGAACATTATGAGCAAGTGAATAAGGTAAGTTTTAATCTAGTTAACTTCTGTTGCTAGGATTTGAGAAGACTGATCATCTTAGAGGAATTGTGGAAAAGTATGGTTCACATCTTTGCAGACACCTGTTTATGAATACATTGTGAAAAGCAAGGTGCCCTTCAAATATAACTAATCCCCTTAAAGATCACTATTTAGTGATTTTATAAACTCATTTAAATGAGAGCTTAAGTGGGAACTAATTTTTTTTTATTTTTGCCATTTTAATAATTATTATGTAGAGTACTTCAAACATTACCCAAACTGAGTCTGCTTAACTTTCAAACCTCATCTTTTGATATTTTTTACCTCTAACTATATATTCCAACTATACTGAAGTAGTGGTAATTCTCTTGATCTTTCAAGCCTCTAGACACTATTTCCTCAATCTAGATACACCCTTGCCACAATTACCAACCACCGCCATGACATCCTTTGCCTCTATCTTCCTTAAAAATTCAGTTCAGAAGCCACTATCTTGCTAATATTCTCGCTGTCCTGATTTTGTGATAATCAGGGTAGGCTAAATATTCGTTATATTAGAAACCATGCATGTGTCCCCAGACCTAGTTTTTCTCCCTAGGTCTGGTTTTTAGAATGTTGGTGATAAACTAAGCCTGATTTATTATATGACCATCCTGTATGGGAAAAGACAGTAACTCTAGGTATCTTTGGTTAACCTTAAGAGATATAGCAGGGGGACAGATGTGGCTCAAATGGTTGGGCATCTGTCTCCCATATGAAGGGACCTGGGTTAGATCCCCAGGACCTCCCGGTAAAAATTTTAAAAAGGAAAAATATAGAAGGCACATGGGCCTCCAGGCCCCGCGAGTCATGCAGCAAGATGATGATGTAACAGGAGAGTGACACAAGGGAGAGCCAAGACGAGACGCACCAAAAACCAGGAACTAAGGTGGCGCAGGTGGTAGGATGCCTCTCTCCCACATCGGAGGTTCTAAGGATCAAATCCCAGTGAAGACAGGAGGAGAGGGATGAGAAGAGAGGGCAGGAAACGGACACAGAGAGTTGCCCAGCGAATGGACACAGAAACAGCAAAAATGGGGGTGAGGGTAAAAATGGATAAAAGTAAATAAATAAATAAATCCTTAAAAAAAGAAGCCACCATCACTGGAAAACTTTGCCCAGTATGAATTAGATGCCCTTGCTATGCACTCCTGTGGTATAGACCCTTCATTTATCTGTTTAAAGGGCAGGTGTATTGATGATAATGATTGCCACTTGTGTTCCCCATGATCTGTTTTCTCTTCATTAGAACCCCCAATATTCAGCTGGATACATGGATGCCTGGAACAAAGACTGCATTTCCCAGCCTACTTGCTGCTGTTTGGCTATGTGACCAGGTTATGAGCAATGAGATGTTAACTGAAGCAGTAGTTATAGAGGAGCTTCTAGAAATTTTCCTTAAAAGGCAGCTATCATAAATTTTATGCCTTCATCCTTCCTTCCTCCATCTTTTTTCCCTAGAACATAGATGTGATGGCTAGAACTTCATCGTGAACCATGAGGATGAGGGATGACAGAGTGGAAAGTTGGAAGCAGCTTGAGTCCGTGACAGTTATGAAGCCCCCATTACCAGCCCTGGACTGCTACATCTGGAATTTTACATGAAAGAAATAAACTTCTCTCTTAAGTCACAATTTTTTGTTTCTCTGTCATAGTTTTGTTGTTGTTGTTAGGAGGTACTGGGAATTGAACCTGGGTCCTCACACATGTGAAGCAGGCACTTACCTCATACATGCAAAGCAGGCCCTCAACCATTGAACTATATCCGCTCCCCTCTCTGTCATAGTTGATCATAATTCTAACTCATGATATTAGCTACAGCCTGCAAAATACCTGGAACACAGTAGGAGCTCAAGAAATGTTTACTAAGCCATGTAGTTATTAACTGTTTTGGAGGGTACATCATGTAAATTGATTTAGTAGTATACCTTGCAAATAGTACTCAAAAGAAACTGGGGTAGATATACTAATATCAGATAATATAGGCTTTAAGTCAAAATCTGTTACAAGGGACAAAGAAGGTCACTATATATACATGAAAGGGTCAATCCAACAAAAAGCTAAAACAATTATAAATATATATGCACTTAATGGAAGTACCCCAAAATATATTAAACAAATATTTATAGATTTGAAGGAAGAAATAGATGGTTCTACATTAATAGTAGGAAACTTCAATATAACACTTTCAATAATGGATAGAACATTGATTCTGGACAGAAGATCAATAAAGAAATAGAAAACCAGAATGATATTATAAACCAGGGGTTCTTAACAAGGGGTATGTGAGTTTGAATTGAAATTCAAAAAAAACATTATTCTTGTGGTGATATGTTGGTGCAGGTGTGATATATTTATTAAATAATACACAATATAGCGTGGACTTAGTAAGGGGTCCGTGGTTTTCACCTGACTGGCAAAGGGATCCATGGAACAAAAAAGGGTAAGAGCCCCTGCTAAAAACCTACTAAATCTAACAGACATATCTAGAACACGTCACCCAATAGCAGTAGAATACACATTCTTCTCTAGTGCACATGGATCATTCTCCAGGATAGACTATATGTTAGGTCACAACACAGGCCTCAATAAATTAAAAAATACTGAAATCAAGCAATGTATCTTCTCTGACCACAAAGGAATGAAGTTAGAAATCAGTAACAGAAGGAGAACTTGAAAATGCACTCAAATATCTAATGGGTCGAAGAAGACATCACAAGGGGATTTAGGAAATATACTGAGGCAAATGAAAATGAAAACACAACAAAGCAAAACTTATGAGATGCAACAAAGGTAGTGCTGAGAAGGAAATTATAGCCCTAAATGCTTCCATTAAAAGAGAATGACCTCAAATCAGAGACCTAACCTCACAACTGCAGGATCTAGAAAAAGAAGAGCTACCATGGGAAGCGGATGTGGCTCAATCGATAGGGCTCCCATTTACCATATGGGAGGCCCTGGATTCGATTCCCGGGGCCTCCTTGTGAGGGCAGGCCGGCCCGCGCGGCCTGGTGGGCTGATGCGGCAAGACCTCGCAGCAGGGGAGAGATAAGCAGACACAGAAAGGACACGCAGCAAATGGACACAGCAAACACAAGCAGCAAGGGGGGGATAAATAAATAAATCTTTAAAAAAAAAAGAGCTACCAGAAAAACAGAGTTCAAAGTGAACAGAAGGAAGTAAATAGCAAAAACTAGAGCAGAGATAAATGAAATAGAGAATAATTTAAAAATAGAGAAAATCAATTAAATGAAAAATTGATTCTTTGAAAAAATCATCAACAACCTTTAGCAAGACTGATAACAGAAAAAAAAAAGAGAAGATTCAAATAACTAAAATCAGAAATGAAAGGGAAGACATTATTACTAACTCCACAGAAATAAAAAGAATTTTAACAGGAGACTATGACAACTGTATGCCAACAAATTAGATAAACTAGATGAAGTGGACAAATTCCTAGAAACACACAAAATACCTACATTGACTCAAGAAGAAATAAAAGTTCTCAACAAACCAATAACAAATAAAGAGATTAAATTAGTAATCACTACCTCCCAGCAAAGAAAATCCCAGGACCAGATGGCTTCACTGGTGAATTTTACCAAATGTTCCAAGAACAAGCAACACCAATCCTGCTCAAACTCTTCCAAAAAATTGGAGAGGTGATAACACACCCTAATTCATTCTATGAGGCCAGCACCACCCTAATACCAAAGCCAGGTAAAAAACCACAAGAAAAAAAATTACAGACCAGTATATCCCTTATGAATATAGATGCAAAAATCATCAATAAAATACTTGCAAATCGAATCCAAAAGCACATTAAACGAAGTATACACCATGATGAGGTAGGATTTATCCCAGGTATGCAAGGGTGGTTCAATATAAGAAAATCAATTAATGTCATACAGCACATTAATAGAACGAAAGGAAAAAAACACGATTATATCATAATAGAAAAGGCCTTGGCAAAACCCAGCACCTCTTCTTGATAAAAACACCTAGAAAACTAAGAATAGAAGGAATCTTCTTCAATATGATAAAGGGCAAATATGAAAACCTACAACAACATCATACTCAATGATGAAAAACTGAAAACTTTCCCCCTAAGTTCAAGAACAAGACAAGGATGCCTGCCCACTATCACCACTGTTATTCAACTTTGTAGTGGAACTTCTACCCAAAGCAATTATGCAAGAAGAATAAATAAAAGGCATCCATGTTGGAAAGGAAGAAATAAAAGTTCCCCTACTTGCAGATGACATGATTCTATACATGTAACATCTTGAAAGGTCCACCACAGAACTACTAGAGCTAATAAACTGAGCAAAGTGTTGGAGTACAAGATAAAATATCAGTAGCATTTCTATACACTAGTAATTAACAATCTAAAGAGGAAATTTAAAAATTCCATTTACAGTAGCAATTAAAAGAGTAAGTTTATTGACATCAGTTTTCTGACCTGTACACCAACTTCACAAAGATATAAAGCATCTAGCCCAATGCCAGTTTCACAGAAGAGAATACAGTGTTAACTCTCTCTGACTCAGTTGTTGAGCCAGAGTCAATAGGACATCAGGGATTTTTCAGAAGTCAGCCTCGACCCCCTCACTGTGTTATTATCAATTTGGCTTTCAGAAAATGAGGGCTCTGTAGAACATTTGAAGGCACTTGGGTTTCAGGGATGTCAACAGAATAAGGATTGTGGGGCCGCACAAAGTCACTGCTCCTAGCAATGGAAATTAATAGGAAACATGTGCAATTGTATGTGGAAAACTACAAAACATTGCTAAAAGAAATCAAAGAAGACCTAAATAAATGGAAGGACTTTCCGTGACCATGGGTTGGAAGACTTTTGTTAAGATGCCAATTCTACCCAAAGTAATTTACAGGTTCAACCAAACCCAGTCAAAATTCCAATGGTCTTGAGTGTTTTCAGATGCCTTGAGGTGCTGAGGCGGAGCTTCAGCTTGCACAATTAGAGGCTGCAGCAGTAAAGGATAAGCAGTGCCTTGGGAAAGGTGCTGTGCCTGAAGAATGACACCATTTTCAAACAAGCCTTTTCCCTCTTAAGGTTCAGAACTTCAGGAGAGAATCCCATCTGTTTTTCAGATGGCATTCTATTGAGTGCCAGTTGGCATGATAAGACAATTCCACCCATGGCACTGGAAGATACAAGAACCTATTTATAGCACAAGAGCCCAAGAAGAAGGGAAAAGTGGAAGTGAGGCCCATTAATTTGGGAACAGATTATGAATATGGGTTGAAAACGTTCACCTGACAGCATATGACATGGCAGATAATTATGTCCAATGTGTTCACAACCTCTGAAATGATCTCTCCATTAAAGTAAAGGACAGTTATGTAATACCCACCAAAACCATGGAGGTGTTGCGGCTGCAGGACCAAGGCAGAAAATGGTTCAGATCAGCAATTTAAGCGCTACTTTTGCAGAGATTTTCTTGGAAATAATCCAAAGCAAGGTTAGTGGCACAAGGACAGATATATAGACAACGGAATTGAATTGAGAATTCAGAAATAAGCCCTCACTTCTATAGCAAATTGATTTTTTAAATTTATTTATTTATTTATTTATTTATTTCTCCCCACCCCCTCGTTGTTTGCACTTGCTGTGTCTGTTCATCTTCCTTGTTTCTTTAGGAGGCACCAGGAACTGAACCCAGGACCTCTGATGTGGAAGGGAGGTGCCTAATCACTTCAGCCACCTCTGTTCCCTGATTTGTTGTGTCTCATTATGTTTTTCTTCCTGTGTCTCTTGTTGCATTATCTTGTGTCAGCTTGCCACGCCTGCCTGTCGTCTCTTTAGAAGGCTTAGGGAAACAAACCACGGACCTTCCATGTGGTAGGTGGGAGCTCAGTTGCTTGAGCTACATCCACTTCCTGCCAATTTATTTTTGACAAGGGCACTAAGTCCGCTCAATGAGGAAAGAATACTATTTTCAACAAATGTTGCTGGGAAAATGGATATCCATACCCAAAAATTGAAGATGGACCTCTGCCCACACCATATACAAAAATTAACACAAAATGGATCAAAGACCTAAATATAAAACCAAAACTAAAAATCTCCTAAGGAAAAAACAGGGAAACATCTCAGGATCTTCTGTTAGGCAATGGTTTCTCTGACTTGACATGAAAAACTCTAGCAACAAAAGAAAAAATAGGTAAGTGGGACATCCTCAAAATTTAAAACTTTCATGCATCCAAGGACTTCATCATTAAAGTAAAAGGATAACCCAAGAATGGGAGAAAATATTTGGAAAGCACATATCTGAAAAGGGTTTAATATCCAGAATATATAAAGAACTCCTTCAACTCACTGTTAAATCTTTACAACATCAACATGAAATCTATGCACATCCTTGACTAATCCTTTAGGATAGATCCTAAAATTGGAATCGTGACCTTGAGGATTATTCCTGAAAGTTGTGCTAGTTTATTTTCTTTTTAGTAGTTCATGTGATTTTTTTTAATTGCCTGTTTTGTTAGAAATTCTACTATTTTAATTTGGAAAGGATTTTTTGCCTTTTTTTTTTAAAACATCTGAAGAACAATGCATCACACTTATAAAAAAGCGATGTTCCTTTCACCTTGTAATTGCTAATGGAGCCACAATTGCCTTTTCATTTAATAAGATCATCTAATCCTTTTACAAATAGATTTTCTTTTTTTTTTTTAAGATTTATTTATTTATTTATTTATCCCCCCCTTGCTGCTTGTGCTTGCTGTGTCCATTTGCTGTGTGTCTTCTCTGTGTCTGCTTATCTTCCCCTCGCTGTGAGGTCCCGCTGCATCAGCCCCTCGCGCCGCGGGCCGGCCTGCCCTCACAAGGAGGCCCCGGGAAGCGAACCTGGGGCCTCCCATATGGTAAACGGGGGCTCTATTGACTGAGCCACTCCTGCTTCCCTACAAATAGATTTTCTTTGCATATTTCAAATAGAAAGCTAATAAAGATTAATTGTTAATTTTGTATTAACAAATGGAAGCAGAGGAGATTTAAATAGCTCTAAGGCAGACTCTCCAAACTCCAGCTGAGCGTGGGACTCTGCTGTTCCTGTGTAAACGGCATTACCTTTACACATGAGCAGCGTTGGAGGATGAACTCTCAAAGTGCTACGCCCATCAAAGCTAAGGTACATCCAAATACAAGGACAATAAAACATTGTAGCAAAATGCTCTGGACATGAGATATAAGTCTGGGGTCTTCACATATTCAATCCCCCAAATTCTTAAGTTGGCATTCTAAGCTAGGACTCTATTTAAAATTAGGGTTTTACATATATCAAAGTATATTCTTCTATAGAGAAGTTATTTGACTATGCTTCAGGGAAAAAAAAAAACAGGGCATATATAAATTGTATGTGTGAGTGTGTTTAAATAGGTACTCATTTGTGCTAGTTTATATTCCTATCACCGTGTTATTTAGCCACTCATTACTCAGTATGCTGGATGCACAATTCAATCTCTCCAAGATTTCCATTTCAGCTTCCCTCCTAATTGGGATTTTGTCTTTCCTCTTTGGCTCACACATATATGGGCAACTGTCTCAGTTAACCCTCTTGGTTCGACCCAAAATACCAAAGTTTCTTCGGACATACACACACCCTTTGGCTGGTCTATTCGGACTTTCTGTATAGAAACAAGACAACAGGAAAGCTACATTTAAATCCAGGGAGCAAAACAAAATTCCTACTATCCACCTGGTGGCAATATTTCCTCATTGTTGGCAGAAAATCCAGGAGAAAATAAGTACTTCCTTTTACTTCAAGAGTACTTTCCATGTAAACCCAGCCTATAAACTGATGTCCAATGTCACATGAATGGAAAGAGGTAGGATTGTTCTGGCAAACACTTACTAGGTCAATATAGTTGAATGTAATTCTGAAAGGTTTTTTTATCGGTAGCTGTTTTTTCAAAGCTTATGCTAGTTTTTCTCATTAAAAAATAAAATAAGATTGCATACGCTGTAAAAAAAAAAAAAGAAAAGAAATCACATATATATTTAAATCATATAATTTTACTAATATAACCTGTTCACATTTTAGCATGTTGCCTTATGGTCCTTTTGTCCGTGAGCGTGTTTTTATAGTTGTAACCAAACTGTACATAAAACTGACCTCTATTTTCCTCCTAGCATTAATAATATTAAAAATTTATATATTGGAATAAAATATATTAAAATGTTAGCACTTATTTCTAGGAGAGGATGTTACAGGTGATAATTATTTTCTCCTTAAACATTTTTGTGTTTTCTATTTTTAAAATCAGCAAAAAAATTAATCCTAAAATTCTATCTGGTTCCGTTTACATCCTATACACTCTAACATTTGCACTCCTAGGTTTATCCCCAACAGAAAGACATACAAATGTGCTTCAGAAGGCGTGTGCTAAATTGTTTATAGCAGCATTATTTCAACTCTAAGTTGATGACCTTACTTTGTGTTCATTCACTGAGAAAATGTAAGCAATCACAAGAGAACTTCCACAAGCCATCTATCACATCCCTTCTACCAGCACCTGTACTCAAATACTTTGCCTTCCTCCTCTTGCCATAGATTGAAGTGTTTGTGCTGCGGACAGCCTTTCTGCTTGTGCCCTAGGTCCTAACTCTTCTTACCTATACAAGAACACTGCTTCAGCAATCATTTCTTCTCTGTCCTCTTTCAAATTTTTGTTTCTTTCTATTGGATTATTCCCATTAACATACAAATAAATATGCTACATTTCTCACATATTAAAAAACCATTTTTTGGTCCCAACTCCCTCTCCAGCTACTGCTCCTTTCTCACTTTCCCTTTGCAACAAAACTCTGTGGAAGATATATCTATCTATACACACTGTTTCCAGTTTCTCTCCTTCACTTTCCTCTTGAACCCCAGCACAAAATCTGAAGCTGTTCTTCTCAGGGTCACCAATGACTTCCATGTTGTTAAATCCTAAGTTTAATTTCTCTGACCTTATTTTATTTGAACTATCAACATTTGTCTTAATTGATCACTCTGTTTTCCTTGGAATACTGCCTTCACTTGGTTTCCAGAACACACACTATTTGACTTTCTGCCTATCTTTCCGACTGCTTCTTCTGAATCTCTTTTTCTGAATCTTCCTTATTTCACTTCTAAATGTATGAGAGCCCCAGAGCTCAGTCACTGGACCTCTTCTGTTATTGATCTACTTTTACTCCTATGGTGATTTCATTCAGTTTCACGGCTTTAAACACCACCCACATGTAATTGACTTCCCCATTATATCTCCAGTCCTGACCAGACATCAAGACCCATATATCCAGAATCTTGCTGGACGTCTAAATATGAATATCTAATAACTATCTCAAGTCTAATATGTCCAAACCTAAGCTCCTGATAGCTGCCCACAACCACCACCAAACACACACACACAGACACACGCATTCATTTCTCTTGTTGTTTCTCTGCTCAATGAATGACATCTCCCTCCTTTCAGTTTTCTCAATTTTTCAATTTTGAAATGATTTCAAATTCATGACAGTTGCAAAAAAATATTACAAACACCATACAGAGAACTCCAACATCCCCACTCAGATACCCAGACCCAAAAACATTTAATGGTTTCACTACATTTGCCATATAATTCTTTCTTCCTTCCTTTCTTCTTTCTTTGTTTCTTTCTCTCTCTCTCTCTTTCCCTTCCTTCCTTCCTTCCTATCAATCTGTCATCTATCTACCTATTTTCTTTCTTTTTTTTGCTGGGAGGTCCCGGGGATCGAACCCAGGTCCCTCCATATGGGAGACGGATGCCCAACCATTTGAGCCACATCCGTCCCTCTATCTACCTGTTTTCTAAACATTTGAGAGTAGGTTGTATACATCATGCTCTTTAAACACTTAATACTTCCATGTACATTTCCAAATAGCAAGGATATTCATTTATAAAATCATGTTAAGTACAGTTATTAAGTTTAAGAAACTTAACATTGAAATAAATCTTACAGTCTATACTCCAATTTTTTCATATGTCCCAGTAATGTTCTTTGGGCATTCTCTCCTCCATTATTAGATCCAGTCCAGTTTATGTATAGCCTTTCATTTTTATTGTCTCTTAAATATCTCTCTCTTTTTTAAAATTATGGAAACATATGAACTTTTCCATCTCAACCACTCCCCAACATACAATTCAGTGGGATTAATCACACTTACAATACTGTGCTACTCTCGCCACCATCTGATACCAGGACCTTCCCATCACCCCTTATAGAAACCCTTCAACAGTTATGCATTAATTCCGCCCCCACTCTGCAAACCTGTTCTCTACTTTCTGTCTCTACGAATTTGCACACTCCAGATACTTCACACAAGAGGAATATATACAATGCCTATCCCTCTCTGTCTAACTTATTTCATTCAACATGATGTCTTCAAGGTTCATCCATGTAGCTGCATACATCAGAACCCCATTCCTCTCTAGGGCTGAACAATATTCCCCTGAACTTACACACACATTCTGTTTAGCCATTCATCTACCGATGGATCATTTGGGTTACCTCCACCACCTGGCCACCATGAATAATCCTGCTATGAACATCATTAGTCTACAAATATCTGTCCAGGTTCCTGCTTTCAATTCTTTGGGGTATATACCTAGAAATGAGACCACTGGGTCACACAGAAGCTCCATGTCCAACCTTCTGAAAACCACTAAACTGTCTTCCACAAAGGCTACGCCATTTTACATTCCCACTAACACTGCACTAAGGTTATCATTTCTCTGTATTCTTCCCAGTACCCACTACTTTCTGTCTTTTTTTTTTTTTTTTAATAATAGCCATTCTATTGGGTGCAAGATGACATCTCTCCATGGCCTTTAACTGAATCTCCCCAACAGGCAATAATATGGAGCATTTTCTCATGTGCTCATTGGCCATCCTCTTTAAAGAAATGTCCATTCAAGTCCATTGCCCATTTTTGTCGTGAACCCATTAGGAATTCTTCTCATTTCTTTCTGTGGATATTTTCCCAATATTTTCTTTGTGGTACCATGGAGCTTAAATCCAACATTTTAAAGCTATAACAGGGAAGCGGGTGTGGCTCAGTGGATAGAGCCCCCGTTTACCATATGGGAGGCCCGGGTTCGCGTCCCGAGGCCTCCTTGTGAGGGCACGCCGCCGGCCTGAGCGGTGCGGTGGGCTGATGCAGCAACCTCACGGCAGGAAGCGGGTGTGGTGCAATGGATAGAGCCCCCGTTTACCATGTGGGAGGCCCCGGGTTCGCT
>JAQZBX010074982.1:0-14672 GCA_029593785.1 Cabassous unicinctus
TTTTCTTCTTCCTCTGGGATGCTTATAATGTGTATGTTTGTGCATTTTGTGTTATTATCCAAATCACTAAGTCCCTGCTGGATTTTTTCTATCTTTTTATCTGTCCTTTCTGCTATCCATTTGATTTCAGATGTACTGTCCTCCAAGTTACTACTTCTTTCCTCAGCTTGTCAAATCTATTATTATGTCCTAACAGTGTCTTTTATTTTCTTGGGTTATGCCAGTCATTGCCATCATATCTGTTATCCTTTCATATGTGTTTACCATTTCTTCAGTATGTTCTCCCAGTGTCTTCTTAATATCCTTAGTCTCTTACTTCACTTCATTAAGGTGGTCCATGATATTTGTTTGGACATTGTTGATTAGTTGTTCAATGTTCTGCCCCTCTTCCTGGTTTTCAGTTTGCTCATTGGACTGGGCCATGTGTTCCTGTTTCTTAGTATGGTTTGTAATTTTTCGTTGCTGTTTGGTCATCTTTTTATCTTGATGGGTTTATTCAGTTGATTAGTTTCTCTCTTTACTCTATGGTTTTATTTAATTGCTGTTTGTGTATGTATGTTAAGTTTAATATTTGACACTTTGTTCTTATTCTATTTCATTACTGTTGTCTATGTTCTCTGGAGAAAAAAATTAGGGCCAGAGAAAGTGAAAGAAGTAAGAAAAGTAAAAGGATAATAGTATTAATAATAGTAATTGTTATAAGAGCAACTGTTTATGACCCTGGAAAATGAATATTTAATTCATGTAAGCAGTGTAAAGTAATAGGAATAAGAAAGTGGGGTACCAACAATGAAATGGAAAAACAAATAGATAAAAAATATATAGACTGAATTTAAAAGCCTTATGCTGAGGAGAGAGGGAAAGAGAAAAGAAAAGACAAAAAGAAATAAGTTAATAAAAGAAAGAAAACAAGATATGAGGTATAAAATAAAACAACAGAAAAACTGAGGACTAAACAAAGAGGTGGAATGTAAGAACAACAACAGAAAGCAGAAGATAGAATGATGAGAGAAGGAAAAGTGATAGCTGTGGTATACAAAATTGTATACACAGAAAAGGGGAAATCAAGGAAGAAGAAACAGTAACCAAGGATCAAGCCAGCAGAACCTTTAGGAATTTATCTCTTCATCCAGTTTCCTCCAGACCAATGCTCTGAAGCCTCCTACTCTGTGGGTTCCAAAAACAGCTCACTTAGGCAAGGTCTTGCCCCCAATCAACTGTTTTTTTTTTTTTTTTTAGAGAAATCTGCCACTGTTCCTTTGAAAGAAAAAAAAATAAGAGCAGATAAAAGGAAAGAGATAGGAAGACAAAAAGAATAATAGTAATGATAATTATAAAAGGCAGGAGATCCAATGTACAAGATGTAGGAAATTGAAAAGTTTATATGAGTAACAAGCACAGAGGAATAAGATTAGGAAAGTGGAATAGAAACAATGAAACAAGAAACAGAATAGAGAAACAAATATATAGAATGAATTGAAATACTGGAATGATAAGTCATGGGGAAAAGAAACCAGAGAATAAAGAAAGAAAAAAGTGAAAAAGAGAAGGTATACAGAGAAAGAGGGAGAGAGGGAGAAATACAAACAGGAAAATTTGGAGACCAAATAGAAGAGGTGGAATGAAAGAACAACAATGGAAAACAAAAGATATGAAGATGGAGTTAAAAGAAATAGCATAGGTAGAACACATCAGTAACCAAAAGAATAAAAGAAAGAAAAAGAAAATAAACAAGCAGAGTAAGAAAAGGAGGGTATACAAAACAAGCAAGAAACAAGACAGCAGCAACTCCTTTTTTAAAAAAAGGAGACAGGAGAAAATAATAATTATAAACATGGAAGAGCAGCCTTCTTTCTTAGATCTCTAAGGATCTTCTCAGGCTGCTGGTGTTCCTCAATAACTCACTCTGCAGGCTCCCCTCTGCAGGTTTTGAACTGTATTTTACTGAGTAAATTAAGGAAAATAAAAGAAAATGAACTTTTTTTTTTTTTTTAAACAAGTGAACCAAGGAAAGCTAATACAAAGAAAATGTCTACATGTTCCCTGTCAGGATGCCTGATAACCTGATGGCTCTCATCTCAAGAAATAGCCAGGAATCAAACCAGGGACCTCATACATGTTAGGCAGGAATTCTTCCACTAAGGTGTTCTGAGTCCTTGGGTTAATTAACTTTTCAGAACATTTTTCACCCCTTTTCAGTAGGGCAGGTTAGATCCCCTGCCGTCAGCTGGAATGTGCGGATTGCCACCTGTCTCTGCATCCTCACTGATGTAGTTTCTTTCTTTACCTAGGTGGCTGGGCATGACTGCCAGCCTGAGATGATTCCCCAACCCTCTCTCTGTAGAGTCGGGGTCCCTTCCGATATTCAAGGGGAGCCCAGCTGGCTAACTCACTGTAAAAAAAATCACTCTCCACTCTCCCCAACCCTTCATCCATGCAGGGAATCTGCTGTCAAACTCCCATTTGGATTAGAGGGCCAGGCTCTCCACCTAGTCTGTCCACCTTGAGGGCCAGCTATATGTGCCCCTTCCAGCCACTGAGGTAAGCAACCCCCAATTATTCCTGGCTTCCCTATCTGTCCAGTACCTCCTAGATGACTCAGAACACTTCCCCTGGAGGTAGATGTCTGCTCTACTCTCAGTTAGATACAATTCACCAGGAGTTTTACCCTCACTTAATATCTCAGGGGTGGGGGAAGGGAGCCCTTCCTGGTAGCCTGGAGGTTTAGTAACTCACAATTATTTGTTTTGGCTTCTTCGTGTCTCTGACCCTTGATCTTCTGGGAGTTGGTAAGCAGTGTTCTGGTTTGCTCTTCCCCAAAGCAGGTCCCCATGGCAGCCTCTGGCTTTTTCTTTTTTGTTTTAGTAAGAGCTATGATTTATATGTCTAACCCATTGGCCATGTTCCCACAATCCCTGCAATCTTTTTTTCCCAGTGTAAATAATGTCTCAAGAGTTTACAAAACATGACTCTTTCATCACATTCTTAATGCAGGAAATAGCCACTGGGTGTAAACTGACCACACAGCTTGTCTTACAGTTACATTGTATCATCTTTTTATGGACTTCTGCTTTTGTGGACTAGATTATATATATGCTATTTCTAGCAAAAATCATGAATGACAGACAACTAACACACACTTGGTAATTCACTATATATTTCCTTTACCTATTGTCATCACAATCTTATTGACAGCACATTTTATAAAAGGTATCTAACGTATGAAATATAAATAAGAGAAATGAATGGGACTGAAGATTATTTTTCACAACCACTGCTGCTAATAACATTAAAAAAATATTTATATATCTTTTCAACCATTCTTTGCTATTGAATATAACTGATGCTACATAGATTTAGTATATCCAATTGGCAATGTTTGCAGCCAAGGCAAACACAACAAACTCCACCTTATTAAATTTTCCTGTTCAAGCTGGATTTCATTAAGCATAAGCATTTCCTGAGTAAACAGTTGCAGAAAATTAAGGGAGGCAGTCTAATCATGCTGAAAGAAAGAAATTTGACTCAAGGGATAATTAATGCAGTATATTAAAAGTAAGCAAAAAAAAAATTAATGAAGGAAATGCAACTTTTGCTATCTAAATAACAACAGAAATAAAATATTTTATGATCAAACTAATGTTTAAAATATTATTTAATCTTCACTGGTAAAACTAAATACTATACATATTTATTTTCATAAAATTATTTCACAATATATTTGTAAATAAGATACAATAAAAAAGAGTAAGTAATATAATTCAATTAATAAACAATACTATTAATATTCTGTGCATGTCAAGTCATGTTTTGGTAAATTTTACATTTTTGTGATCACACTGATATATTCTTCATGCAAATTCATTTCTTTTCCTTTTCAGGGTCTCAGTTTTTCTCTGAATTTTATACACATGCTGAAATATATGGAAAGCCATAACAACATCTCAGAATTCATTTTTGGGGGGCTTTCTTATGACCAGCACATACAAATAGGTTGCTTTGTGCTCCTCCTATTCACTTATGTTTCCATCTTTTTAGGAAACCTTGTGATCCTTGTCTCCATTAGCTGCAGTTCCCTTTTAAACCAAATCATGTACTATTTCCTGAACCATTTATCCTGTATAGACATCTTATACACCTCTAGTGCTACACCCAAGTTGATCTGTGACTTGTTAGTAGGGACGAAAACCATCTCCTACAGAAATTGCATGTTGCAGGTCTTTGCCATGCACTTCCTTGGAGGTATTGAGACCTTCATTATTGCTGCCATGGCCTTCAATTGTTACACTGCCATCTGCAAACCTCTGCAGTACATGATTATCATAAACAGGAAAAGATGTAATCTTCTAATCCTAGCTGCTTGGGCTGATGTAGCTCTCAATTCCTTTCCTCAGTTTTATCTGTTACTCTGGTTGCCCTTTTTTGGTCCAAATGTAATTGATCAGTATTTTTGTTATATAGTCCCATTGCTAAAAGTTGCCTGTACTGATACATACATCACAAGTGTCCTTGTGATTGCAGATTCAGGTACGGTCATCTTGGTACCTTTGTTGTCTTGTTCCTTAAGTCTTTATATTACGTACCTTAAAAAATCATTCAGCTGAGGGAAGATGCAAAGCTATCTCTACCTGTAGGTCTCATATCACTGTGGTAGCCATATTCTTTGGGTCTTCAATCTTTGTCTATCTTAGACCACCAAACACATTCTCTGAGGATAAAATATCTGCACTATTTTACACCATCATAGCTCCTATGTTAAATCCCTTAATCTATACTTTGAGAAATAGAGAGATGAAAAATGTCATGAGAAAGGTTTAGTGCCAAACGTTATTTTCCAAGGAAGTATGCAATTAATGTGTAAATGAAACTAGATACTACCTTATAGATTAATATTCACATTGCAATCATGTATGCTTTGGGTGAGGGTAATAGGATTTATAATTTAATTAATCACTTACTAATTTTACCAGGCAAAAGGTTTTGGACACATAACTTGTTTTGTGGGGTATTGAGTAAAGTAGGTAATATTATCAGACATAAAATCTTGGCCAAAGATATGAAGGCAATGCTTTCTTAGTGAATTTTGTTGAAAAAAAATTAATGACAATTTTATTTACAAAATCAAGTCTGTCAGTAAGACACATAGTCACAAACACTATGTGGTAATGGAGAAGTTAATTCCTGTAATTTATGTAGTAATTTTAATTTTGATAAGTATTTACTTTTATATCCTTTAATGGACCTCAAAATCAATTGTGTAATATAAAAACTGGAATAGTAGACTGTTATTTAACATGGTTTCTGGAGGTCTCCTCTTCTGACTTTCTGTTAAAAAAATAAGTATTAATGAAGACAAACAAAAATCTAATAATGCAGAAGGCTGAATACACAGTTCCTATTATTTAGCCTATTGACCAATTTGAAAATCATTTCTCATAAACCTTAAGGAAATTATTTATATGATGTATATTTTGACTACCTCCTACCTTGTTAAAATTGGTAACCAAATGACTAGTCATTGGATCTGGAACCAAAGTTCTTTCATAATTATAAGGGAAAAAATCAGCAAAATACAAAAAGTGACTTGGTCAAAATACAAACACACACACACACACACACACAAGCAAAAACATTGCATCAAGAGAAATACAGCATAACATCTACTAAGTATCAAGAAGAGACTTCTGAGGAAGATTTCCTAGAAATGAAGAGCAAAATTTGTTAAAATCACTTTTAGGAAGCAAAGTACTTATCACAAGGGTGAAGGGCTTATTAACAGGATTATCTGTAAAGGAAAATAATGAAAATACAGAAAGTTTTAGATCATGTACATACAATAAGTTAAGTTTCAATCATTCTGGAGGCACAGTACAAAAATGATAATGATCAGAAAAATTAATGATACTGATAAAACTAGAGCTCTCATAGTAGAAAAGAATTAGACAAATTATTATTTTGTCACAATAATAATAAAGGAATCAAGTTATTGCCATATTTAATTTTTCTTTGGAAATCCATAACAAGACAATATGGCAAAGTCTGAAGATATTAGCAGAAGATTTGGAACATGAACCATTTTATTTGTATTACATGGTTCACAAAAAGAAAATTAAAACCTTTTCATTAGATAAACTTATGGTGTAAACAAATACATATCTTGACTAAGCATCAGAGGAAAGTCCCTTGGCATCAAAGAGAATGCTCTTCAGAAGTGTGTTTGATGTCTGACCTTGAAACGGATATAAAATGTCATGAAAAGTCCAGGGTTGATTTATTTCTGCTCTTTGAGCTTAATTTGCTCAACTACTCTTTGAAATTAATTACATGGAAGAGAATGCATTCTAGAAGTGTAAGGATATGCACATGCAGGTTACTTTCCTCATAAATACAGATATGGTTCTCAAACTACATATAATTGATGAAACCCTGGTGCTAGGTATACAAATTTATGGTACTGTAAATTAACATATATAAGTAAAATTGATAGATTATAGTTTATGGATTATAGTTTTATAAATAATATAAAGCAGCATTTCAATGTGTTTGTGGAATTTTGCACTACTACCAGCTCCATATAAGAGTTCCATTATGTTTGTATTTTGTGCTTTCCCTCTCCCTTTCTCTTGATGAGGATGCTAAAGGTTTCTGAATATTATTAATCTTTCCAAAGAATGAACATTAGCTTTATTGATAATCACTATTTTAGACTATTTATGAATAGAATTACTGCAATTTTTATCTTTATATCTATATTGTTTCATTTTAATTAGCTTTTATTTACTTGATCTTTATATCTAGGGGATTTAAATCACTTATTATACACTTTTGAATCTTAAAATTACAGATAATATCTTAGCACATTCTACAGATTTTTAAAAACAAATCAATTTTATTGACAAATATTAATAAAGCATACAAGTCATGCAAAGTATACAGTCAATGGCATTTGGTATAATCACATAGTTGTGAGTTCATCACTTCAATCAATATTAGAGCATTTTCATTATTTCAATAAAAATTAATAAACAAAAAACAAACACACAAGAAAAACCCTGACCTTTCATTCTCTGTATGCTTCCCCTATTATACATACCTGGTATTTCTGGCTATTCAAACCAAAGTATATAATCAGTGGCTTTTAGCATAATCACAATGTTGTACATTCATGATCTCAAAATTTGAATAATTACTGCAAAAATGAAGACTCCACACCCCTTAGCATTCCTTCCTCAGATTTACATAACCACTAATCTCATTTCATCTTTCTAAATTGATTTATATTTACATTTCATATAAATGGAATCATACAATATGTAGTATTCTGTGTCTGGTCTCCTTCACTTATTATAATGATTATTCTTTTAGTCTGATACAAACATTTTGTAGTATTAACTTACATTTGTTCAGCTTCAAAGAAAAATGGTCTTATATATGCAATTCTACCCTGTGTTAGTCAATCTAAAGGATGCTGATGCAAAGTACCAGAAATCTGTTGACATTTATAAAGGGTATTTATTTGGAGTAGAAGTTTAGAGTCACAAGACCATAAAGCATAAGTTACTTCCCTCACCAGTTTGTTGCCACCTGTTGGAGTAAGATAGCTGCCAGTTTCTGTGAATGTTCTGCCTTCCTCTTCCTCCTAAGGCTCGGTAGTCCCAGCTCCTTCCATTCTCAGCTGTAGGTTAGCATAAGGATTCTCTCTCTCCCTGGGGCTCATTTCTTTCTGGGCTCAGCTGCTCTTCACAAGGTCAACTGTAGACTCTTAGGCTCATCTGTCTTCTCGGAGCCTCTGGCGTATATAAATGGAGACTTCTCTCCTTCCTCATGTATCTGCTTGTCTGTGTGTTTACTTCCCTGGCCTCAGCATCAAAAACTAATAAAACTCTGTTCTGTGCCTATCTTGTTTTCTGTAAGTCCCCACACACCAAGGAGGTGGGGACTTATCCTACTGACTTAGCAATATCAAAGTCCTAATCATAATTTAATCAAGTAAAAGTGAAACCTCTGAATTTAATGTAATCCAATATGTGCAGAGGAACAGAACAGTTTACAAACACAATCCAATATCTATTTCTGGAACTCATAAATAGTACCAAACTACCACATACCCATATTCATATTTCACATAACATATTTATATTTCACATAATATATGTAATTCATAGTAGGGAAATCGTACAGGATTTATCCTTTTGTGCCTGCCTTGCTTCACTCAACATAATGTCCTCCAGGTTCATCCATATTGTCATATGTTTCAGGATTTTGTTTCTTCTTACTGTGGCATAATATTCCATCATGTGTACTCTACAATTTGTTTATCCATTCATCAGTTGATGGACACCTGGGTTGTTTCCAACTTTTGGATATCATGAATAATGCTGCTATGAACATTGGTGTGCAGATATCTATTAATGTCAGTGCTCTCAGTTCTTCTGGGTAAATACCTAGGAATGCAATTGCTGGGTCCCATGGCACGTCTAAATACAACTTCCTTAAGAACTGCCAAACCATCCTCCACAGTGACTATACCATTCTACATTCCTGCCAACAGTAAATAAGTGTTCCTATCTCTCATTTGTAGAAATGGAATAGTCTGAAGGGGGTATTGCTTGATTCAGTGTCTCTAGCCTAATTGGTCCTTCAATAAACTGAGACATGCAAATCATGCCTAGAATTAAATTCATGATCATCTTTGGAAATGGTTATTATGAAAAGTAAAATAATATTTTAATCACAGGGATTTCTTTGTTTAAAAATTATTTCAAAAGGGCTTTGACTCTGAGCCCTTAATTGAAATCCTAAAATGGGTGGGCAAAATAGGATATTAACTGAATAAGGGGCTTTATTTTTCTTTTATTATCCTTGTAATTACTATAGACAATTTATTTATTTTTTTTAAGGTATCCTATTTTTTAAATATATTTTTTAAAAAGGTACATCGATTACACAAATGTTACACAAAAAAATATAGGGATTCCCATATGCCCCACTCCCCACACCTCCCACACCCTCCCACAGGAATATCCTTCATTAGTGTGGCACATTCATTGCAATTGTTAACCACATCTTGGTGCTTTGCCATTAAGTATGGACTATAGTTCATATTGCAGTCTACACTCTCCCACACATTTCTGCATATTATGTGATGATATAAAAATACCTATGTCTGTCATCACAGTGTCATTCAGGATGATACCCAAGTCCCAACAAAGCCCCCATATTACAACTGTTTTTCCTTTTTCTGGACCCCAGAACCTCCGGTGGTCACTGGCCCCACAGCAATGCTATAATTTCTTCCATTGCTAGAATCACAATATATCTATAGTAGAATACCAGTAAGCCCACTCTAGTCCATAGTTCTTTCCCCAATCCTGAGGTCTCTAGGATGGTGATGTCCACTCCACTTATAATTGAGAGGGGGCTCATACCCATGGGGAAGATGGATAGGACTATCTTTTTGCAGTTGCAGACTCTCTCTGTTCCTTGGGTAGGTCGTTGTCCATCATCATCTCCTTGTTAGTTGTCCTGGGTGAGTCCAATGAGCTGTAGAGTAGGTGTTGCAACTCCACTGAGGTTCTGGGAACAGCTGGCACATGGACAGCCCAAAGATTTGAGTCTCTGGACAGACATCTACAAATTCCAGCACCAAGTATAGGCTTAAATAGAAGGGACAGATGAGTCATGTGTAAAAACATAATTGAGTCCAACTCTGTCACTCTCAGGAGCACAAACTCCAAAGTAGGACCCACTGGAAGACATCAAACTCTGGAGCTATCTGCCCTGACCATAGGACCTGGGTGTCTCCAGAGCCTTCAGAAACCCCACTACTTGGGGTGGCATCCACTTTGGCAGTTTATGAGATCCTGCTGAGTTGTGTGTAAGCATTACCCCTGGGATGACCTTCCAACTCATGTTGAAGTCTCTTAGCCACATAACCTCATTTGTCTTTACCTTTCCCCCTTTTATTTGAGGTCTTTTTCCAGTTTCATTGCTACTTGGTTCTTGGAAGTAATCCCTTGGTGACAGGGAAGTTCATTCCCGGGACTCGTGTTTTACACTGGGGGGGAAGGTAATGCATTTATATGCTGCATTTTGCTTAGAGAGAGGTCACAATTGAGCAACAAGGAGGCTCTCAGGAGTCAACTTTTAGGCACCCCACAACAATAGGCTGTTTCAATATCAAGAACAAAGGCTCATAAGCATAATCATCAATATCAAGGGTCCATCAGTGGATCATCCTTCTTTGTCAGTCATTGCCCCTACACTTGGGGGACTGTGGCAGAGCTCTCCAGGATGGGAATTCAATATTCTCTCAGTTGTTTGTGAGTCTTCACCCACTGTGACAATGTCCCATGAACTTTTGAACATTTTTATATACCTTATATGTATGCCCAGGTGAAGTTCTTCCCATGTATCCCCATCACTGACACCCCACACAAATGATCTTCCCCTGCCCCAGTTGTAACCATTCTGTGATCCAAAACTCCTACAAAAATAAAGCCATTAAAATAGCCAGATGCAATTTTAAAAATATGGAACACTTCATGAATTTGCATGTCATCCTTGTGCAAGGGCCATGCTAATCTTCTCTGTATCATTCCAATTTTAGTATATGTGCTACCAAAATGAGCACTATGAACAATTTAAATAAGCATGGAGTTATTGTTAAGTAAAAACAATTCAGGGGAGTAGCTGCAGCTCTAGTGGTTGAGTGCCTGCTTCCCACATAGGAGGTTCTGGGTTTAGTTCCTGGTGCCTCCTAAAGGAACAATAAAAAAGAAACAACAAGCAAACATATGATAAAACCAACAGAGAGGAGCCAATGTGGTTCAGGGATTGAGCACCAGCTTCCCAAATGCAAGGTCCCAGGTTCAGTCCCTGGCCCTGGAACCTCAAAAATAACACAATTCAAATACACTGAACTGGCTGTCCAAGTCACCAAAATGACTCTACTGTTTTATTATTTCCATGAATACAATAACACTACTTTTCTATTTCAGTAATATAACAAACTCTCCTACCTGACTTTCACTTTCACAGAGATCCTCTAAATAAAGTACCTACCAAGAGCTAAAAGCATCTGAATGTAGATTGGATTTCTACCACCATCCATATCATCATCAGGACTAACAGGGATGCCTAGGCCCAACATGACCCTGTGGCCACCACATGGGTGCATTAATTTGCATCTTTTGCCCAAAGATCAGAGCAGTTAAAGGGAGGACTGCATATCTGGGGAGTCTGGGAGGAACCAGGGCCTCATAGAGAACACAGGAAACATTCAGCTCTGCACAGGGGACTTAGAGAAGGAGACCACTTGAGGGGGCTGGTGGGGAGAGACAGAATGAGCATCTTTCTGCCAACCAAAAATAGCATTTGCTCTAATCTCAAGGAGGGATGTGTAGGGTAGGGAATAAGAAGACAGAAGGAGTGGGAAAGGAGTTATAAATTGTCCTGTTTCCATGAAAATAATAGCAAGCATAATTGTGTCAGAGCAACTGTTAACAGAGTGATACAGAAGCCATGTTGTGGACCTTTAAGTTAATATGTATAGACATATGTAATAAGGTAGAAATCAATGTTGGTATGAATGCTTCTATAAGTAAATATATCCACAGTTTGGCCCTCACTGGCTCCAGGGCTTATAGCCAGGATTATTTAGACAACTGTCTGAGGTAGGAGGTAGGGGTGTGGCCTGGAGACTAGGGCAGAAAGTGTCACAAAATACCCAGATGGGATTTTACCCTGATTTAGGAGTCCCCAAGAGATTTTTACTTTAGAAAAGTCAGTTGTTGTTGTTGTTTTGTTTTTTAAATTGGGAAGCAATTATGAATGGCATTATTTACCCTAGAATTGACTCTTAATAAACAAACATCTACCTACCAAGAAATGAAATGCCTTCCAAGTGGTGTGTTTACCTCTTATGACCATTGTCATCCTGTGCACCAGGCCTTGGGGATGCATCCCCTCAAGGAGGTTTCCCTTGGAAAGATCCCTCCACTTTGGAAAGCCCTCATCCAACATAAGGACAGTGACAAATACATTTGTGGAAGAGGTTTAGCATTGTTGGTGATACTGGGAGTCATCTCAGACATAGTAGCTTTAAAACTCTCAAAGCTGTCTGTCTAGCAGGCCCTTTCACAGAAAAGTCTCTTGAGAAAATACCTATGGAGAAATAAAGTTATTTTGAGGTCTTTGGGACACAGCCAAACTCAAATATTTATACATGCAATTGTCTTAAAATTAGCCCAATAAGCATTTTTTAGCCATTTAATGTTAACTGGCTTTGCATACCCCAGGATACTGGCCCAACACGGGCTCTCAATTTTTAGGCTAAGCATGGATGCTTATAAGGCCCCAAGCTGCCTTGGCACTCCTTGCCCTGTTTTCCTTTCAGGGGACTCCTTCCCACCTGTGGCCTCTTGAAGTTTTCCTGCAAGGGTCCCTTCCTACAAAGCAGTCAAAACCATGCCCTCTATGAATAGATAGTGTGTTACTCTCATCTAGTGGTCACGTGTACTTCTGGGTCAACTCCAAAATCCTCCATTTAAATTGGCTACATTTTCTCTTTCTGCTGAAGTGCTTCCTGTGGTCACTGAACTTGTGAATTGTGGTATTTCCTTTCTGACCCCAAAGGGGCTTTGCCTGGTGTTCCTTTTCTTTAGCTGCTCCAAGGGCAGAGAGGGTTGGTGTGGGAGGGGAGCGGAGACCTGCGTTCTGTCCCCAGATCCATAGAGGGGGTGGGTCCCAGCTGAGGAACATGTGGTGGGGAGTCAGGAAGGAGGAGCAGGAGCCAGGAAGTATCCTCCCCATACCCAGACCCCTCTGTCCACATTTTATCCCAGCTCAGACTCCCAGGGTCAGTGTCTGTGGCATCAGGGACATCACGATCAGACATCTGTGACATAGTGCTCTCCACCACTCCGGGTGACCCTCCTTTCCCCCAGCTGTTTAGCTCCCTCTGTGGAGGCCCTGACCTCTCAGAGCCCTCCTGCCCTCCTGTCCAACCACACTCTGCTCTGTCCTTTCAGAAGATGTCCACAGAAATCGAGAACCTTCATCTGGCTAGAAACTAAATGTCTGCCTGCACACCAGTGATTCTCAAATGGGGCTAGGAAAAGTGCGGAATGGGATTGCCCCAGACAGGGTTGTTTTCCAGAGGTCCTGCAATTTTTAACCTGCCACCTGGGAGTGGGGTAGTTGGAAGAAGGCTTTGAGTGAAGAGGAGCCTGTGGCTATATCCCAGCTTCCTCTACACTGAGTCTTCTAGCTTTCAGAATGTCTGCAATTGAAAGAGGTGATTAAATCTGCTAGTGGTTTTGTGAGCAAAGTCTAGGGATTTCTTAAGTATTGAACAAAGCCTGAAATCATCTACAGGAAATCATTCACAGAAAACTAACAGATCTTGGTTACAGCCACCTCTGGGAACTGGCAATAAACTACCCTGACATCCTTCCATCTAAGCTTAGAATATTCATGTGAAATAACCAAATGAGGCTTGATCTCTACAGGGAAGTACTTGCTAAGCTGAATGCCACAGGGAAGGACACTGACCTCCTCAGGTGGCTGCCTTTCCCGGGATAGGTGGGCACCTAATTCCATGAGAAATCTCATCACTGGCTAATTCCTTTCTGTAAAATTGTCAGTCTACTGGGGTCTCAACTCTGATTAAACTTACCAAGAAATTTTCAGGTTTTCTGTTTATTCCAGGCAAGTTGTTAAAGCATCCATAACTATTGTGCAGAAAGTTGAAGCAAAAGAGGCCACAACAAGGTGTTGCTGTTGGATAAGAATTGTTCCTATTGTCATAATTCCCAGAGGGGCAGGAGACTGGGCTTTTAAAGCAAGAGGAGGAGGCAGGGGCCCTTCAGGAAAGGGACTGTGTGGAGCCCTGCAGGGTGGCTGCCTGGGCCTGATCTGTGACTGATGTGAGACCTTCTCCCCCTGCTGATATCTCACTGGCCCAACCTTGCTGGTATAGAGGCTTGCTTGAGCCAAGCTACCTGGTAACTTGTGTAGAGGGGCTTCCCAGTAAAAAATGTTCAATGACTGTGTCAAAGTGGCCTTCCCAGGGCAGAAGATGCACTTGGGGACTCTTCTATCTCAATGCTTAAAGAAATGCATCATCTGAGTCTTTTTAAGCAAAAACTTGGCCTTTTGAATTGTTTGCCTGTGAGCATTTGCCTTGGCCAACAGCCAGCTCTGGAGTGGTCTGTCTCTCTCCTTTTGTATGTAAATGGAGGAGGAGCTTGGGCTCTTTAGTGCTCCTAGGCAATTATCTCAGTCTTTCTCTTTTTTCTTTTTCTTTTTCTTGTATGAGAGGGGCCACTCAGACCTCATATTACTCTTCCCAACCAGTCTGCCCATTCTCCTTCTCCACCTCTTTTTTCCACGTGTTGATGAACACTTAATTTTTCCAGTTTTTGTGACCAAGAATAAAACTGCTTAAAAATTTGTGTACAGGATTTTGTGTGGAAATAATTTCCATTCACTTGAGTAAATATGTACAAGTGGGGTTACAGGACCATTTGTTAAATGTATGATTTACTTTATAAGAAACTAACATTATCTTCCAAGGTGGCTGTATTGTTTTTTATTCACATGAATAATAAATGTGTGTTCCTGTTGTTCTGCATTCATGCCACTATTTGGAATTCTCTCTTTTTTTTTTT
>JAQZBX010074983.1:0-14668 GCA_029593785.1 Cabassous unicinctus
ACTAAAAGACATTTCAGATCATTCAAGAAAATTCTGCCAAGCGCTGATTTCCACCTTCGGTCTCCATTAAATACCTTGGCCATTAGGTGAAAAGCAGAGGTTAAAGGAAGGAAGTAACTGAAGAGAGCAAGGAATAGGGAATAGAAAATCAGGGAATGTGGTTAGTTCATCTCTGCCACTCACGGTCGTGCTATAATTTTGCTCTCTAGTACATTTTGTTCTTGAAAATTCTGCACAGTTACTTCAATCCCAGGGAATTCTACAGGATATTCCACCCAAGATGATTTGGCACCCAACTCTACACTTTGCTAGTTAATTTATAGGAAAAAAATTTCCTAGCCTGGGGAGAGGAGTGTATGCTTTCTTGTCCGTATTTCACCATTTAAAATAAAAAGTTCAAATGAACTATTTCCAATTTTTTAAAACAGAGGATTAGGAGTATCCAATCATATTCTACCTGGTCATTTTAGCCTAAAGTCACGGAAAATACAGAAATAAGTATTAAAATTGAGGCACAACTTTAAACTTTTAATCTTATTGCACTTACTTTATTTTATGATGAGGCTATAAGGCATTGTGAATTAAATTGTGGAAAAAATAGATATTTTAATAAAATAATTTATAATTACAGACAACACATGAACCCAATGGGAATAAGGAAATTTAGAAAATAATAAAATATTTTAACTTAGGTAGTAATTTCTACACTGTTTGATAGGATGTGGAGATTTTAACAATAACATCTTAGTTTAAGTGGATAATGTAAGACCTATAGAGTTGGTACCTGTTATTTCTAGTCCTTGTTAGCTAGGTAACCTTGGTTAAATTCTTTAAGCCCTTGCTGCCTCATCTTAAAATGGGAATACTGATAACGTTGCTTATCTCAATACTAGTTCTGAAGGTTGAATGAGACTATGTCCATGTCCATGCAGAGGGTCTGGCATGTAGGAAGTTCTCAGAAAATTTTAGCCTCGATTATGATTTTTTTTTTAACATAAAAAAAGGGAATGAAAGAAGAGGGAAGGAAGCAGATTAAGTGGAAAAGATGAAGAACTGGGATTGATGAGAGGAATAAGGAGAAAGGAAGTCCAGCTGGAGCAGCTGGAGTGGGGAAAGAGTTGCTTTCACCAATTCCCAGCATCTATTGCAGAGTCCACCATCAAACATTTTGTAAGATCCCCTATTCAAGGTAATGTTTGACCCCTTTCGAGCACAGTGGCATGGGCCTTCAAGAGAATAATTAACTTCCTTTGACTATCTTGTTTGTAGGTGCAGTTACACTTATGTGAGTCAATAACATTTTGAGATTGGGACACGCTGTTTTCTGGACCCTGCTGGCCAGTTTCAAAATGGAACATAAAGAAGTGGTTCTTCTATTTCTTTTATTTCTGAAATCAGGTAAGACGTAGACATTTCTTTTATTTTAATGGGTATTTTTTTTCCTAGCCACATATTATAAAAGAGATGTGTTGTGGTTTTATGTGTAACTTGTTTAATTTAGCTTTTGTTTCATGAGATGTGCATTTCAAAATCAAATATAAGATTGAGGAATTCTTCAAGAAATATGTTTAATTTCCCTGGAAATGCTGTCACGGTGATGGAAATGGATGGGCAGAGAAAATAGCGAGTGAGTTTTCAAATCTAAAGAATTGAGTCCAAGTGTTGGTTATTTTAGTTAAAAAAAAAATAGCTGATATAGCTAACACCAAAGGCTGCTAGTTCCTTTGCTTTGCTCTTAGTCTGATTAATCTAGAATGTTTCTGTTTAAGTGTCAAGCTCTCTTCATTTCACAATTTAAAACAATGAAATATCTCTACCAGACTATTATATTCTTTGACCATCTGTGTAGTTGGACTCACTGTTTCCCTGTTTGTTAAGCCATAATTAAGGCTTTTCCAAACTTGTATGTCTGCTTCTTATGAATGAAGAAATTACATGCATCTATTTGCCAAGTGATGTATGCATATATTAATTCAACAAATATTCATTTAATGCTTGGGATAAGCCAGGCACTTTTTCACACACGCACACACACACTTGTGCTAATATTAACTTATTTTGTTGGTGAGAGAGGTTATAGATTTTATCATCTATAGATTATAAATGAGGAAATCTAGACTTAGGGAAATCATATTATTTGCCATTGACTAAACTTCCAAATCCAGGAAGTGAAGAAACCAGGATTTAAACAAGGGTTTTCTAAGAATAAATCCAGTGTGCTTCTCACTTTTCCAACTTTCTTCAAACCTTCTTTAAAATGTCCTAAAAATGGCCTAGCAGTTCTTTTTTTAAACAGCTTTATTGAGATATAATTCACATACTAAACAATTCACCCATTTAAACTGTACAATTCAATGGCTTTTAGTATATTCTCTGAATTATACATCCATCACCACAATCAATTTTAGGACATTTCATTACCTTCCAAAGAAACCCCACTTCCCTTAGTTGCCACCCCACCAATCCTCTCACCACCCCCAGCCTTAGACAACACTAACCCACTTTCTGTCCCTATAGATTTGTCTATTCTGGACGTTTCATATAAATGGAATCACATGTTATGCTAATAGTTCTTTTTATAAGCAATGCACATGTATTTAATATTAG
Source organism: Cabassous unicinctus (assembly GCA_029593785.1). Taxonomy (NCBI): domain Eukaryota; kingdom Metazoa; phylum Chordata; class Mammalia; order Cingulata; family Chlamyphoridae; genus Cabassous; species Cabassous unicinctus. Next base: position 2,608 of record JAQZBX010074983.1, read on the forward strand.
ATTTATAAATTACCAGATAAAGCTTTATAAGTTGCATTTTAAATTAGAATCAAATGCAAATTTGGTGGGAGCTGTTCAAAGAAACATCAGAGAAAATATAGAGTAGAAGACTAAATGAAGAGATTTTTTTGTGGGAAATGCTTGTGTGGGGTGGTGGGGAGAGCAAGCATATTCTATTTCAGTCCATGGAAAATAGAACCTGGAACACTATGATTTTATTCAGTTGGCTACATCCAAATGTTTGAACACACGTCTCTGCAACGGGATTAACATATGTTTTAACCAGTCCAGAAAAAAAAATCTTTCATAAGCTCTTTTTGAAAGGAAAGCATTTACTCTCACTTTCCATGGAAGTAAGTAGTTAAGTTTCATCTTTCCACTGTGCTGGAATGTTCTGGGAGAGAAAAAAAAAACATAAAAAAAATAGCTGTACTCAGTGAGAGTTGGATAAGCATTTTATATTTTGTGGGCTACTAAATCTTTTCTTTCAAATGAACAGGTATACAAGCATACACACACACCACAGTTATTTAAAAACACACACACAACAGTCCCACATTTATTAATAAAATACACAACTTTGGTAACGATATATATCTACATTTAGCCTATAATATAAAAATGGGGCTTTCCTACTAAAAGATTTGTTTAATGCTTTTTCATCAACAAATAAACCATTTATACCCTATTGTCACATAAGCCTTGGAGTTGAATAAGATTTTTTTTAAAAATTGGGGGAAAAGTTTTCAAACAAAAAAGAAAAAAATAAGATTCTCTTCTGGGATAGTTCTTGGGAACATTGCTTCCTAAAGTGGATGTCATAAACTCTACACTGTCTAATCTGTTATGGGTTCACAAGTAACATAAGTGGGTGATGTAAAGGGAACTTTCCTTATTTTGAATACTTATTTTGAATATTTTCCAACCTAGCCTGCTACACTTTCCAGAACTCTTCAAAAAGGTTAACTCCTTATAGAATGTGCTTTATAAATTTATTGTGTTTGTATTTTAAATCACCGTGTGATCTGTGGAATGTACCACAGCACATTTTTTAGAACTGAGATTACACATAGGAAGAAAATCCAAGGTGAAGACATAGATACAGGTTTAAAAATGCATATTTTTCCATAATCTTTTGATATGTTTATCAAATGCTTTTTGGTGAGTTAAAGTTTAAATTGCAATCAGCTAACTTCCCATTTAATAATCCATTCTTCCAATCTGGAATATCTTAAATTGAGGATGGATGAAGCCTCAGATGGAGAGAAAGGGTAAACTTTAGAGGGTGGTTTTGCATTGACTTATTAGGGTACATTTTCCCCTGTTCAATATATTTGTTTCCAGACTGGTCAGAGACGGCCTTTCTGAGAGTGAGAATCTGACCTTTAAGGACCCTTTCTACAGAATAATTTCATGAACATATGGAATATCTTGTCTTCAAAAACAATTCTATGACTGCATACTCCCTCCAGGAACCGCTCCTTTCATGGCGAGGCTTTTGAAAAGAGTTCACTTCCGTTGCTTGTTCTATCTGCCCATCTTCTGGCTTTGGTCCCATCACTCCCCTCAGTGTGGTCAAGGTTGTCATGTTGCCTAATCCAGCGGAAACTTTGCTATCTTCCTCTGATTAGCCTCTTTTGGCCTCTTGCCCCAGTGAAAATCACTATTACTCCATACCAAAAGGACAGGTCGCGGCATCTCCAGACAGAAAAGAGCTGCCTAAGGCAAGTCAGGTGCTATGGGAAGCCTCAGGACAAGAGATACTCTTGGCGACCTTTTTTGCAGAAACATGGAGGAGGCCACCTTAGGCATCTACAGTAAGGTGTCCTGGGCGGGCTGGGGGGATTCCTGTGAGACCGATTCTTGGTCTCAGATTTTATCTCACAGAAAATTCAAGGTCCGTTCGTTCGAGAATTAGATAGTGGTGATGGTTGCACAATCTTGGGACTGTACTGGAAGTCACCGAATTGCATACTTTCAAAAGGTTAAAAAGGTGCATTTAATATTAGGTGAAATTTATCTCGATTTACAAGAAAAAAAAAATCAAGGTCAGTATTTGTTCCAGACTCTCCTTTCTTTGTGGTGTCCTCCTTGATGCCACAGTTACCTGTCATTATCGTGGCAAGAGTTGTTTCTCTGCAATTAATTGTGACGTGTCAATGCACTAAGCATGGTATGAAAATGACCTTGCATTGTAAGCGAGATTCTTAGGCTTCAGTAATTTTTACCCAAGGTTAAAGACAATTTAATTCAATTCTTATTTATTCTCAGCAACACAATCAACTCACCAAAGTGTTTACATCTCGAGGTGGAACCATTCAGAAAGTACTTAGCATTAGTTAAAGCAGCCCTGTCACAACCAAAGCTTTTGCTGTTGGAAATCAAACAGTGGCCTCCACGTCCCATGTATACCCAGGGGCTGACAAAGCAATAATCAAAGTTGATAACAAAATTGTCACTTCACCCCTTGTTACCGGTGATGATCACCTACGGTTCTATCATGACATGGCTATTAATAGCAAACAGATAAAATCTATTCTTACTGAAGATTTCCCACCCATTAACACAGTATCATAGAAGCTGTTAAATGGTTCTCTATTAATCTATCAATCTAGTTAATCTATGGCTATAATGCAACCTATTAATGGAACCCTTTTCCTGACTAAACATTTTTATTCAAGGCCATCCCTTCTGTTTCCAATAAGGCAGCAAGTTGTGTTTGGTTCATACAAATCTCATAGATTACCAAGTCATGATAATTAAACAATGGCTTTAATGAATTTTACCAGTTGCTTCACTTTTACCTTCCCTTTTAAGGTCAAGGAGAACCCCTGGATGACTATGTGACTACGGAGGGGGCTTCACTGTTTAGTTTCACTAAGAAGCAGCTAGAAGCAGGAAGCATAGCACAATGTGCAGCAAAATGTGAGGCGGAAACAGAATTCATTTGCAGGTAGGCTCATTGCCATTGCAGCTGTGCAGAAATCTTGCTGTTTGAGACACTATTATTATTATTTTTTTATGTTCTAAGTAATTTAAATTTTTAAAAATTTTTAAATTTTATAACAAAGCTTTAGATTATGTAAATGTTACTTCAAAAATATAGGGGATTCCCATATGCCCCACTACCTCTCACACTTCCCCACATTGACAACATCCCCCATTAACGTGGCACATTTGTTACAACTGATGAACACATATCGAAGCATTGCTACTAACCATGGTCTATAGTTTACATTATAGTTTACACTTTGCACTGCACAATTTTTTTTTTAAGTTTTGACAAAATGTATAATGGCCTGTATCCGTCATTGCAATATCATGAAGGACAATTTGGATGTCCCCAAAATGCCCCATGTTAAGCCAATTCTTCCCTTGCTCCCCCCTCAGAACCTCTGGTGACCACTGCCTTTATATCAATGTTACAAGTCCTTCCATTGCTAGAATAATAATACGTCTACTTTAATCCATAGTAGCACTCCCCCTTTATGTTTATTCATTCCTCAGTCTTGAGAATTTGGGGGTGGTGATGCCCACTCTGCTTCCAATTGAGAGAGGTGACACTATTATTTCAATGACAAGAAATTTACTCATGGATTTATTAACAAAAAATAAGATTTTGGAGGAAAGAAGAATGTTGTGGAATCAGAATCTGGAATCTATATTTGCTCCCCTTTATCTGAAACCATATAACAGTCTCTTGTTTAGGTTTATTAGTGTCCACTTTAGAAAAATACCCAGGGAGGAAGTTATTTATATTTGTGCATGAAAATATAAATAACATCAGCAGCTATTGTTCTGAGCTGTAGTTTTAAATATCACCATCAATAAATGTTCACCGAGGATCTCGTGGAGGGAAGTGTCCTAGATTGTGGGCAGCAAAGAAGTATCGATACAAGATTCAATCCCTGCCCTTTTGGATTTATGGTGTAGCCAAAGAAACCGAATATAACATAAAAATAAAATATTTGCAAGATAGCAAAAACGAGGTACCAGTAAATGGCATAATTAGTACATTTTCTATAAAGATTCAGAGGAAAGAAGAATTGCTAAGGCTTAGACAGTTAGAGAAGGACTTGTGGCAGAGGTGGGAACTGAGCTGGGCTTTTGGAATTGGCTAAGTTCGTATTAAGTTCCAATAAGACAGGGAGGTTTACTAGGCAGAGTGAGAGGTACAGACATGTATGCTGTGATAGGGAAAATGAATAGACCAATTTGGGTAAAGCAAAGGGTCCCAATAGAAAATCTATTTGGAAAGATAGACTGTGGCTTTGAGTGCCACACGAGCATGGACGGCTAGACCTTGTGGATGGAGAAGGGTGGTACAAAGTGCAGAGGGGGCATAGAATATAAATATGGAGTTAAGGGGGGAACTTATAAGAATCCAAAATCAGGTAGACTGCCTTGAAAATGAGAAAGCAATCAGAGACACTTCTTTCCAACACAAAAACGAATATTTTGGCACTTAATACAATTTGAAAAAACGAGTGAAGAGTGAAACAGTTGAAACAGAAAGAAAGAGAAAATTTGGAGGAGAGAAAGGATGCAGATGTTGATACATTCTTTTCCAGTACTCCACAGACGCCATGTCAGAATTACTTGAAAGGTAGTAATTACGATGAGTTCCCTGGCCCATCCAGAGAGTCAATTATTTAGAATCCCTTACTAGTGAGTCGGGCTTATTCGTAAGTGTTTGCTTTCCTTCAATAAAGGAAAAATGGTGCTGTATTTCTTGATTCTTTTCTGCAGGTCGTTCCAATATCACCGTAAAGAGCAACAATGTGTGATAATGGCAGAAAACAGCAAGTTGTCTGCGGTCGTTAGGAGAAGAGATGTCGTTTTATTTGAAAAAAGAAGTGGGTACAATTTTTTTTTTTTTTTTTTTACCTCTTTTACTTCTCTTTTATCTCTTCAATTTATAAGATGAGAGAATGAAGGCATTTGGGTGTAGCAAAATTGAGCTTGGAGTTAGGACAGGATTTGGCTACTAATCAGCTCTGCCAACTTGAGCGTATCACTTCACCTCTTTTGTTTTTCTTATTTGAAAAATGAAGGGATAGGATTCACAAAATCACTTCCACCTCTATGACTCTAAGAACAAGACATAGGAAATTTTGTTTTACTTTTAGGGAGTCTAAAAGTACCTAATGGTCTTGGACTCTTGCTTTGCGTTCTACCTCCTGGAACGAAGCCGGGTGAAAAAGAAATATTGGGGCATTTTAAATCCTCAGTGACATTTGGATAGAGGCAAATTTTCCGCTTTTCTTTTTCATGGTCTATCTTTCCCTCAGATTCTGAAACGTGTTTGAAAATGCACAGTATTTATATTTCCTTTTTCATAGGTTCCTTTACAATGCTGTATAAAGAGTTCCATTGTTTAGGATCAGAGGTAGTCTGGATTCCTATAAAAATTGCATGTCTAAAGACATGCAAAAGTCCCATGAAGTATATATGGAGATTTTAATGAATATATGACACTTTTAAAACTATCTCCCACACTTTGTTGTTTGGTAGGTAATAAGATGGTTTATAGTAACAATTTAGCACTACAAATATTCTGTGTTGCAGGTGTGAAAGGAGATAAGGAAAATCCCATTTTGTGCATTCTTAACAATGATTTGCAAAAGTCTAAGATTTTTAAAAGCGTTTCTTTAGGTTAGGGTTATTTCTATGCATTGGTTCATTTTAGGCATAATAATTAGCTGTATTTTTGCTCTCCTCTCCTCCTACAACTGCTTATCTCTAATTCTTGAGATTAAAGTACAGATTAAACCTAATATTTATCTGTTGGAGTTAATAGCCCTTATGTTTAGTGAGTAAAGGTTGAGGTAGCTAGGCTTACCAGATTGAAAAAAGAAATACATGGTGGGATTCTCCCTAGAAAAATGCCAACATTTAATGATATCGTTTGTTACTCGTTAACCAAAAAGAACATGGAGGTGGCTGTTAGGGTTCGTTTGAAATTGCTTGTTTTCAAGGTGACGGAAGGGATCAAAGGTTATATAAACTCAGATGGGTACATGCAAACAAAAGACAGGTAAATAGTCAAAAGTCAGTCATCGTTTGGTGCCTGTTTCTTTACTGTGGAATATTGACCTGTTGCTTACATGACCTGCCAGGGTTCTTCTGGGAAGTCATCCGTGTCTGATTAACTTTACAGCTGCACCTTGCCTCTGTGTCCACTGCCACCACTGCACTCCACAGCACCACCTTCTCTAGCTGGGGCCCCTGCAACCTCCCCGTGCTTGCATTTCACCCTGCACAGCCTGGGTGATCTCTCTTTTTTTTTTTTAATTTTTAAAAACAATTTATTGAAGTATATCATTCATACATGAATATACATAAACAATAAGTGTTCAGTGAACATTGTGAACTTACAAAACAAGCATGCATAACATCATACAGGGCTCCCACACTTCACCCCACCACAAATACTTTGCATTGTTGTGAAACATTTGTTAAATCATGAAAGACCATCGTCAAAGTATGACTACTAACTATAGTCCGTATCTTACTCCCCTATACTTTTTTTTTTAAAGGATTTATTTATTTACTTACTTTTATCCATTTTTACCACCCCCCACCCCCCGTTTTTGCTGTTTCTGTGTCCATTCTCTGGGCAACTCTGTGTCTGTTTCCTGCCCTCTCTTCTCATCCTTCTCCTCCTGTCTTCACTGGGATTCGATCCCCGGAACCTCCGATGTGGGAGAGAGGTGTCCTACTGCCTGCGCCACCTTAGTTCCTGGTTTTTCACCGCGTCTCGTCTAGGCCCTTGCGTCACTCTCCTGTTATGTCATTACCTAGCTGCGTGGCTCGCGGGGACTGGGGCGTGCACCCGCTCGCGGGGCCTGGCCCGAGTAATCGTTTATTGATGTGACTTTCCTGCTTAAACCTTTCCTAGTGCACTCCGAATAAAATCCAAATACTTACCAAATGCTCTAGGACCCTGCATTATATAAACCCATACTGACCACAGCTGCTTGACCAGCTGTCCTTTCACTATACCCACTTATTTCTGTTTTCCTCAAGCCTGCCAAGGACACATCTCCCTCTGCCCAGTTCTCTCTTCATCTCAGCTCTTCCCACAGCCAGGCTTCAGCTCAGGTGCCTCCTCTTTATAAAAGCTTTCCCTGACCCCCAGGTTTCCCTTTCTTTTAATTTACATCTTTGATAAGCGTAATATATCTTATGCAATCATACATCTAAATGGAGATATATTTGCAATCATTATTCATCGTACTAGTTTAAAAGCCTTAGTTTGCTATAGGTATATTTATTAGAAGTACCTTCCTCCAGACAAATGACCAATTAACTAAAAATTTGCTTGCTGTGGGGAGTCATGAAAGATGGTACAAATGTTCTTTACATATTTTGTATTTTCATTGAAAAGATAAGTCTTGATGTAGAGCAGAGCCTTTTTTCTTTGCTTATGGGTATCCCAACAGGAGTTATTGATTGTATAGCTTGCATAAACTATATTCTAATGCATTGTCTCCAATAATCAACTTCCTTCTTTTTGAAGTGGAGCAAGAAGATTTAGTGACATTTGTCAATCAATCAATCTGAAAGTACAATACCTTTATTATAATTGATGAAATGTTATTGTAATTATTTATTAACAATAGTCCATAGTTTACATTAGGGTTCACTCTTTGTGTTGTACAGTTTTAATTTGTTTGTTTATAAAATTTATTCTGGTTGTACAATACCTTGAGATTTTTATGTTTTCCTCCAAAACTCACATAGTTGACTTGCCCTCAGGGGATTTTAAAGCAATTTCTAAAATGAGCCAACTCAAGACAAAACAAAACAAAACAAAGAACAATAACTCTCTCTTTTCGCATTCATTTTCCAGTTTAGATCATTTTAAATTAAATATAACTGCATATAAAGGTTTGACAATAAAAACGACTGACTCTTGTTTAAGCATCTAACCCAAATGGTGTGAAGAGAAGTGGGTGGACACCTTGGGAAGTGGTCACCCGGCCACATGTGAGCCCTTGACAGTGTGTTTTAAACACAGATGGAGCACACTGCCTGATCGGGCATGTTAATTACGTGGAGGTTGGTGGAGAGCCTGCTGTAAACATTTAAAGCACACCATGATTTTATAACCCTCTTTGGGATTTTTTTTTCATATTTAAAATACGAGGAACCTCAAAAATTAGAAGTGGCCTGGATCTCTCTCATGGGCTGCAAAACCCGCTGCCTGCCCTGTCTAAAACTGCTCCTACCCCCACTTCCCATTCATTCTATCTCATCATGCTCTTTATTTTCTCTGTAACACATATCACCATGAAGTTATCCTATTTCATAATTTGTTTCCTTGATTGCTCTCCGTAATGCCCCACTCCAGTACATTCTCCCCCCCAACCCACCGACTCCACTAGAATGTAACTCTGAGGGTGGGGACTTTGCTTGTTCTGTGCTCTAGGGGGTCCCCAGCGCCTAGAATGGTGTAAGGTACATGGACGGGCTCAGTAAATAGCTTTTTCAAAATTTTTATTTTTTATTTTTTAAGGAGGCACCAGGGATTGAACCTAGGATCCTGGTACATGGGAAGCAGGTGTTCAATCACTGAGCTACATCTGCTCCCCAGTAAATAGCTTCTTTTTAAAAAACAATTTATTGAAGTATATCATTCCTACATGAACATACATAAACTATAAGTGTTCAGCAAACATTGTGAACTTACAAAACAAACATGCATAACATCATACAGGGCTCCCACACATCACCCCACCACAAACATCCTGCATTGATGTGAAACATTTGTTAAATCATGAAAGAGCATCGTCAAAGTATTACTACCAACTATAGTCCATATCTTCCTCCCCTATACATTTTTTTAAAGGATTTATTTAGTTTTATCCGTTTCTACGTCCCCCCACCCCCACCCCGTTTTTGCTGTTTCTGTGTCCATTCACTGAGCAACTCTCTGTGTCTGTTTCCTGCCCTCTCTTCTCATCCTTCTCCTCCTGTCTTCACTGGGACTCGATCCTTAGAATCTCCAATGTGGGAGTGAGGCGTCCTACTGCGTGTGCCACCTTAGTTCCTGGTTTTTCAGTGCGTCTCATCTTGGCCCTCCCTTGTGTCACTCTCCTGTTACATCATCATCTTTTTGTGTGGCTTGCGGGGCCTGATGGCACACCTGCATGAGGGGCCTGGTGGCCCATGTGTCTTCTATATTTTTCTTTTTTTTAATTTTTACTGGGAGGTCCTGGAGATTGAACCCAGTTCCCTCCATATGGAAGGAACCCAACCACCTGAGCCACATCTGTCCCTCTGCTATATCTCTTAAGGTTGACCAAAGGTACCCAAAGTTACAATCTTTTCCCATACAGGATGGTCATATAATAAATCAGGCTTAGTTTATTACCAGCATTCTAAAAACCAGACCTAGGGAGAAAAACTAAGTCTGGGGACACACGCATGGTTTCTAATATAGAGAATGTTTAGCCTACTCTGATTATCACAAAATCAGGACAGTGAGAATATTTGCACTCCAATAAATAGCTTTTAAGTTAACGAATCAAAGTACCAATCAGCTTAGTTAACTGCAACTCTTCCATAGATATAAAAAATGATCTTTTAAGATAGTAGGACAACTGTGTCATCCACTGCCTTTTTCCCTTTTATAATAAAGCAAGCTCTTTCTCCCAGTGTGCTAACAAGGCAGGCCTTTTCCATAGGAATTCTTGTTGTAAAGGGTTTGATAACTGTTTTAGTTTCCCAGATGCTAAACCAAATACCATGCAATGGGTTGGCTTAAACAATAGGAATTTATTGGCTCATGGTTTTGGGGCTAGGAGAAGCCCAAAACTGAGGCATCAGCAAGGTGATGCTTTCTCCCAGAAGACTGGGTGCTCTGGGGCTGGCTGCTGGTGATCCTTGGTCCTTGGCTTTTCTATCACATGGCCTTGCACATGGTGGCGTCTTCTCCTTTTTCTTGCCAGGTTTGTTGTCTTCCAGCTTCTGGCTGCTCCCCATGGCTTCTCTCTACATTTTGCTTTTGCTCTGTTTATCCAGTAATCTGGATTAAGGCCCAGCCTGACTCATGGGGCCGCATTGTAACTAAAGTTACATCTTGAGGAGATCTTATTTACAATGGGCCCACACCCACACATCTTGAACACGCCTTTTGTGGGAGACATGATTCAATCCCCAACAATCACTGTGTGGACTTCCTTTCAGTGTATCTTCAAGAGTGCAAGACTGGAAATGGAAAGAACTACAGGGGAACGGTGTCCAAAACTAAGAATGGTGTTGCCTGCCAAAAATGGGGAGATAATTCTCCTCACAAACCTAAGTAAGTCTTTCTCTTTCATTTCTGTGTTCACCTATTGTATTTAGACCAATTCCATTACTTCTAAATCAAAGAAAAAATGGGAACGGAGGTACAGAGACAATCTCATTGCCGTTGATGCAGAATTGTTCAATGATTTATAGCACAAACACAGAAAAATGGTAGCCTTCTATTTAGTCTTCTACATATATTATTTCCTGGAAGACCACGAACATAGAAGAATGACTAGCCAAAAAGAATAATCAAATCACGGATTCCAGGTCAAGGCTGAGAAAAGACCTAGGATGAACCATGTTTAGAACTGAGTTCATCTCAATGAAACACACCAAGTTGGAAATTTGATCGTATGTTAACTCAATGTTGTGGAACAAAAGAGAAAACATAAATGAAAATTGATATCCTGCACCTTCCTTGTCATATAGCATTAGGTGATATTAAGATCTCTGTAACAAGGCTTAGTCAAGTAAGAATTTAGTGTCTTTTACCCTGCCCCGCCACCCCCTTATTGCCTAACCCTACGAGATGGGCAGATCTTATTTTCCCCATGAGATAAACCTAGACATTAAGGCTTATTGAGATAAAATGATGAAACCAAATGGGCAAGGCATAGACTGTCATAGGCCAACTCCACCATGACAAATGAGGAAACTGAGAAGGTACAAGTTACCAAATTCCCAAAACAGGTATGTAGAAGAACCTGAAACAAAACCTATTTTAGGCAACATCTTGTGCCTTTTCTCTAATTGGTTGCTTCCACAAAGCAATTCATGGTTAAGAATCCATTAATTCAGGTTACATTTCAGAGAGAAGATAGCATTTGGAATCAGATCTGGCTTGTGTCTGCCACACCTCAGTCTTCTCATCTGTAAAATAGGGGCAATAGCACCTTCCTCATAGGGTTTTTAAGAAGACTAAATGAGACAATATCTAGGAAGATTTTAGTTATACATGGACTAAATGGTATTAACCAATATCATTTTTACAGAGATAAGGTCAAATGACAAAAGCAGGTGTTTGGAATAAATCAAGAATTTGGCAGGCTCTGGAGGCCTTTATTTTCACCTAGGCTTGGATGTCAATATAGTTGTAATGGTAATATGAAACAGCCTATTGATAGAGAAATTAGAAATATGAATACATAAATTACAGCACACAACCAAATATATTGGGATGACAGAAGCGAAAATCTCAAATGGGAAATAGCATCTTACTCTGACTTGCTGATTTGACGAACAGAGTCAAAGTACTTCTTTTCCACCCTCCACAGCTTCTCACCTGATAAATACCCCGCAGAGGGACTGGAGGAAAACTACTGTAGAAATCCAGACAATGATGAGAAGGGACCATGGTGTTATACCACAGACCCAGATGTCAGATTTGACTACTGCAACATCCCTCAGTGTGAAGGTCAGCAAAGTCTTGAAAATATTCTTACCTGCCCTTTATGTGTAAAGTAATTTGATATAGAGCCATTTCTCAAAGGGATATTATGGATAACCAATTAGTGCAGTGTTTGACAAACTTGAGTAATCTAAGCACCTCTTGGAAAGGGAGAAAATTCTCTCAGACCCCCAATTTTGATTTAAATTATTTTTGTCTAAATGTTACTTGACCATGCACAAGCATAAAACTAATATAAACTTCTTAGGTGCCCAGCTCTGATCCAGTAGAAAGGCAAAAACAAATTCACAATTAAATACAGTTAAAAGAAAACTATAGAATCAATAAAATTCAAATAAACGATATGACTTGCAC